>CM068586.1:56063223-56303223 GCA_035048485.1 Pteria penguin | reverse complement strand
TAAAACATTTCATACTCTGCACACTGAAGTAAGAAGTCATAATTATCTAAGTAAAATTTATGAAAAAATCCTTAAAATGGTGTAAAATTTTTGTGACACCTGCAGGCTAATAAGGTAAAACGATACATGTCTAATAATAGATATTATAATATATTAATAAAGGACTTATTGTCTGTTCACTTTTTAACTAGTAGATCTATTACATGTATTTTTGTCTTTGTTACTATCTATTGACCATGTATATCGATACATAAATGAAAATGAACTACAACAAAAAGATTTTTAAAAAGGAATAATAGCATTAGATTTAACCTATTATTAAATGCATTGATTGATTGAGTTTTACGTCACTCCACGATTGTTTTGCGTATATGGTGACGGCATCTGCCTGATGCATTGCATACAAATTTAGACTTTTGCAACGGTCCCACCCGAAGCAGTGAGGGATCTTTTATGTGTTACGCCTATATTTACACGGGACATCGGTATTCACTGTCTCATCCGAAAGGCAGAGTGTGTCGAGGGTGGGAGTCGAACCCGGGACCTCTTGATCATAAGCAGAGCACCGTATCCCCTAGGCCACACCGGCCACTGACGGCCTTATTATTAAATGTAATATTATCTATTAAAATATTACATTTTTATGGAAAGACGTGTCATTTTGTCAACATAAGGAAACGTTATCAACCAAAACGAAGCCGAGGTTAACAAATTTTTTTCTCGGGTTCAGAAAATGGCGTCACTCTTAAAACTGTATTATTTAGGCCACACCAAATTAATGTCTTGTTGGACGGAATCACCGCTCCGATTTTTCCTATTTTCAATTTTTTTTTTTCAAATTTCCGGAAAAAAACTGGTCCGGTCTGGTCTTATTATGTATTACGCGCCCGGTTCCGGTTTTCGCCAATTCTACGTCAAAGAACATTAATTAACGAGAGTCGTGATTGGCTGATGTGAGGTAGGGAGAGAGGGACTACTATTTCAATGTAACAGGAGCTGTGATTGGAAGAAACTATTTGATCGATCTTCAAGTAAAGATTAATTCTGCTGTAAAATCATGATTTTTTGTCTCATTTCGCTAATGTAATAATTTTATCACCTAAAAAGGGCTTGTTGTTTACATTTGAATTTTGTCAAATTTTGGGGGTGACCACCTTCCAGCATGATTTTTTTTTTTTAAAAATTAAGGTGGATAATCTATGGCAAACTGTTAAAAGGTCAAAGCATAGTAATGCCATTTCCCATAGGGTCCAATCTTAAATTACCAAACTTCCAGCAAGATTTACACAGCATCCTACATTTTAGGTATATATAATCCACATATCAAAATGTTTGTCAGACCCTCCTCTATCAGAATTTTAACAGTTTATCTATCTTAATTTCGAGAAAATCATGCTGTAAGGGGGTCTTTGTAACAACGTTCTTTATCGAAGTTCAGTCTTACATGTTTAATTTCTATCGTTCGCTGAAGTGGATTAACAATTTGTTACATTGTACCTATTTTGCCACATTTATTTATATTCTATTGCGAGCGTGTATCAAAAGTTGATAATGCCACCACAGCCGATCAAGTATGCCTAACCCAGATGTCGGGGATAACGTTATCCTGCAATCCGGTGATTATTTTTGATAACTTAATGGAATTCTCCGAGTTTTAGTGAAATGGTCATATGTTGGAGTTGCAAGCATGTTAATTAAACAGTCCTATTACATGTATATATGAAGGTACAGTTTTCAAACAAATAAAAAATTCGCTCGCCGCCTCCCTATTTTCATCATAAAAATCCGAAGAACAAGAATTTTTTTTAGTGTGGCCATATTTCATTATAGCAAAATGTCACCTTGAGCATACATAATTTTTTTTACAATATGATCGAGAAGTTAGAAACTGAATGATCTAGTTAGATATATAGCTTGAACTGTAGTAATTATTGTAGTAAAGGGTGTAAATAACAAATCGTTGGGTAATCATTGTAACCGTACCCTCTGAAAGATCTCTGAAGTTCTCCTTCACCTTTTTATGTTTTAAGTTCGTTTTACCAGGCGTTGTTGAGTTCTTTACCATCAATATCTGGTGGATGTGCTGGTCGAGATGTTCAGCGATTACCTCCCTTTCCCCGACATCAATTTTCCCGCGCTTTTTTAAAACTGGTTTCCAATGATCGTTCGCACTTTTTAGCACTTTTCCAGAAATCGTGTCGGATACGTCTTTACTGGATTTTGAGTGGTTGTATGATGTATTTTTCTTCTTTATATTGTCTGTATGGTGAGGCTTTCCTGTCTGTACAGTTCCATGCACGTTGACATCATTCAGTTCTCTGTCTATTTTATTGGCACCTTCTTCTTTAATGCTATTTTTGAGAGCGTTTGAATTTTGTCTCTCAGTTTCTGACTTCAAAGCCATATCATGTAGAATTTTCTTAATACTCTTGAAATTGTCATTTTCCAGAACTCCTTTGATATTATCGTCCATGGTATTGTTCAAACCTTAAGCAAGAGAAACCAGAAAAGTAAAGATTATGCAGAACAATCGTAGGTACAGGGGGAGAGGGAAGCCTTTTTAGCGCTTCTTGTGGTTAAATTAGATTGCGGTAATTATTAGAGAAGAGAACGGGGAGCCGTTTCATATTTCCCTTCATTATTATTAAAATGCTCGAAGGCAATAAATAAATCAAATAGTAATGCTCCGCTTGAAGCAAAATCAACGACACCTTAGTAATCCTATTGGGAAAGAAGAGTATTCAAAACATCGGTAAGTGTATTTTGTAATTCATTGTTTTTTTCCAAATCCAAAAGATTAGATACCCAAAAAGTGACTGAATGGAGATGTGACTTTTAATAAGAAAAAGTTATAGTACAAAACAAACCAGAAAGAAATCGAAAAAAAAAAAAAAGAAAAATGAATATTATAATTCAAATTCATATTTTTTGTCTATTAAAATCCCGAGAAACAAAACTGTTTTTATTTAATGATAAATGCTTCCATCAAGGTTTAGATCACATGAAGATAAATAAATCTGATAACTAAACTAGAACAAAACGTATTCAGTGTTTGTGTCCTTGACCCAAAAAACAATCCACAACAAAACAAGAGGCCCAAGTGGGCCTATGTCGCTCACCTGAGCACAATTTGCTTATTCATTGGTAGAAGACTTTTAAGTACTTTCAGTACTTTCTTTCTATATGATTTCATGAAATTCTATGAAGAAGTCGAAAAATATGTCAGCCAATCATAGCTCTTAGCAGCAGTCTTGAATTACAGATTGGATCAAAAGATACAAATTTGGTATGGGACATTGATAACTTACTCCCTGTACGTTTTGGTGATACTCTGTGCAGCAGCTGCCGAAAAAAAGTCAAAACTGTGTCAGTGAATCATGGTCCTTGGCAGACATCTTGAATGACTGATCTAGTCAAAAGATATCATTTTGGTACTGGACCTTGAGTACTTGTACCTTGTATAATGTTGGGAAATTCTGTGAAGCTATTTATAAAAAGAAGGTGAAAATATGTCGGCCAATCAGAGCCCTTGGTGGCCATCTTGAATGATGGATCAGGTCGAAGGATACAATTTTGGTAGAGGACCTTGAGTACTTACTTCCTACAAAATTTGTTACCTCCTGCTTCCATGTCGCGATATAACTGAAAAATTGTTGAAAGCGACGTAAAACACCAATCAACCAACCAACCTACAAAATTTGACAGAAATCTGTGATGCAGTTAATGAGAAATCGAAAATGTGTCAGCCAATCAGGGCCCATGGCGACCATCTTGTATGATGGATCGGGTCTAAAAATAAAAACTTGCTAGAGGACCTTGATTACTTACTTCTTGTGAGGTCCGGTGATATTTTATGGAGCGGTTGTGGAGAAAAACTGTAAATGTGTCAACCAATCAGGGCCCATGGCAGCCATCTTTGATTAAGGATTGGGTCGAAAAACACAAACTTGGTAGAGGACCTTGAGTATTTACTTCCTGTAAGGCTTTGTGAAATTCTGTGCAACGGTTTTGGAGAAGAAGTCGAAAATGTGTCAGCCAATCAAGACACATGGCGGCCATCTTGGATTACCAATCGTGTCAAAAAACACAAATTTGGTAGAGGACTTTTTGTACTTACTTCCTGTAAATTTTGTGAAATTCTCTGCAGCGGTTTTTGGAGAAGAAATCGAAAATGTTTCAACCAACCAGAGCCAATGGCGTCCATCTTGGATTACGGATGTGGTCAAAATACTAGGTAGAGAACCTTGAGTACATGTACTTACTTCCTGTAAGGTTTGGTGAAATTCTGTAAAGCTGTTGCAGACGAGAATTCGAATATATGGAAAAGTTTGCGACGGACGCCGGATGACGGACTACAGACGGCGGTATGACAATAGCTCACTTGAGCCTTTGGAAAAAAGAAAGAAATGCAAGTATCTGGTGTCAAGTACTATGGCACTAACAACAAAGTACCACAGCGGACATTCACAGACCAAAGAAATTCAGAAGTGAGACCAGGGGCCAGTTGTTCGAAAGTTTAACCACTCAGTCTGGTTAATCTTACCAGTGGTTGAAGTTTGAGAGACGCTTACTTTAATTTATAACATTTTAGCATTAAAATCTAAATTACTTTACAATTTTGTATCATATGCTACAAATTAGTACACAGACTATGACTTAAAAACTTCTCTTTTCAAAGACAAAGATATAATAAGTTAGATGAATTTTAACCATTGGTTAGCTTAACCAGTGGTTAAAGTTTCGAACAACTGGCCTGTTTCCGGGAGGAGTAAGCGTCTCCTGAATGGCTAGTCACACCCGCCATGAGTATGAATTATATACAGTAGAAACAAGTTTAACTCTGCACTGTATATACAAATGAATGTGAACGAACACTGTGTAGAAAGTGTCATTGCCACATAAAATCAGGGAAAACATATAATAACACTTAAGTCAAGTCCTCTGCAGGGAACTTTTCTACGAGCTCCACACTGCAAAGGGAATTAGTGTGACATTAATGCAAAGTTTCAAGTAATTTTAAAAGATAATTAATTCCTGAAGTAGTCAGTTATGCTTAGTCTCATTTTGATAACTGATTACATGTTATACATGCTGAGGTTTGCTTTTCGTTAGTGGGGCAAAACAAGATGAGTGGTCTGAAGACCACGTGGTTCCTCAATGTCTATGTTTGTCATATTCAGATCCGATGCTTTTTCCATGTCCTTGACACCTATCTCTCTCTCTCTCTCATGACAATGCATTACATTTTTTTGGATCTAGGAGAAGATATTTTCATTTTATACAATGTCGTTTTTGGTTATTTGGTAACTATTTTACCTATATGCTAACTGTATCTTTTAAAAATTGATCAAATAATTCTTGCAAGAATTAATTACCAAGGGCAAGGCCAAGGGAGCTGTTAACGACCAAAATCTTGGTCGTAAACAAACCCCCCCGTCCTTATTTATGTATATTTTTCTTGTTTTTTAACACTTCATTTTATATAGGTGATTTTATATACCACATACAAATGCTATTTACCTCCAAGTAGCGAATATATGAACAAGAATTTCCAATGACAAATAAACATCATTTAGTATGTATATCTAAGACGTTAAATCAACAATGCGGTTGGACGATTTGTGTGTGGCCTTTCATTAATGATAACATCCTGATGGGTATATTTGCCAATGTTCAATAATCCAGAACACATATACACATGTGCTCATACTAAATTTACACAAGTATCTTATGATACTTACCGTCTATAGAGAATACTATGGATAAAAACAAAACACACAGAGGAACAACATAGATTATCGTCGCCATCACCTATCTGCTAGTTACGTGACGTCATAAATTTTGACGTCACCTCATTCATGACGTCATGACATTTGGGTATTGTATTCGGATAATGGGTCTTTTCGTTATGCAGAGTTATTTCCCATATGAGAAGGTATGTCATGGTTTGACGTCAGATAACAGCATATATGGGATAAAACTCTGTATAACGAAAAGACCCAAATATGACTAAGAGTGTGCTAAACACAACTGTTGTAGCTTGTAACAATTTTCCACTTTCAGATCAGACTGTGGTTTGACTCCTAGGCGAGGCAAATGAGAGGTTCTGCATGTAACCCTGACAAAGATCAACAGTCTTTTCTATTCACTTCGGTTTCCTCCATTACTGAGCATAATCAATAGGTCCCTATCATATTGAAAAAAAAAAGGTTCAGAGAATATTTTGATGTAGTGTTTAACAGTGACACTTAAAAAATGTTTTGACTCCATATTCTATGAAAAAAAATTTCGTCTTAAAATAATATCTTAAAATGTATAAAATATTCAATCAAATACGGAATGACAAAGTTTTAACAAATATACTCTAAATATATGCTAAATTCGGATATTGCACACCCTCCAAAATATTTCAATTACGGCAAAAGGAAACTCCAAGTATTACATACATTGTACATGTATAATATTCTGGTTTAAACATATACATACTGTCCTCGGCCATCATTATACTTTATTTAACTTATTTAAAAAGGAGATGACTTTATATAAGATATTTTTCTTCTTGTCAAATCCTTTATTTAAATGTATTGTCTATTACTTTGATGTATATATTACAAATAAATGCTGTTTAAACCAACTAATACACTAGTAGTATAATTTTTGTTTTGTTTAATTTTGACCTAGTTTAAGAAATGTGCCACATGCCATTTTGTAATATGAACATGAACGCAACTGTCTATTTATAAATTTGTACAAAAGTATTGTAATATTCCAGACTTTTTATAAATATTTCACAGCACAAAGTATCGACCAAGATATGCCTAAAAGGAGGAAACGGTAGAACTGTATGAGTATGCACAGGTCTGCTTATTCAGTATGATGTTACTTTGTAAACTGTTTTAAAATTACAAAACCTTAAGTCTATCATAAAACAATATTTCCCAATCGTAGCGTGGATGGGCGTACATCTTTAACATCCATGAATTTTCATAAAACCTGTGCGTGGAGATAAACTGCAAGATTTTTTTTTCAGTAAACCTTGTAGCAATGAGATATCCAGTCGAGTAACTGAATTAAGATATTTCTGTAAGGACTAAAAAGCATTCTCGTCTGCTCGACTGTGTGCATCAGAGCGACACCTGTCCCCTGCAGCAAGGCTATGGCGGGAAGATGCCATGTGCTTATTCAAGGCTCCACATGATGCCTCAACGAAGATTTTGTAAAGATGAACACGGTGAATACCGTTTCCTTTACATGAAGCCTCCATTCCTTCAGGCTCTTTATTGACGAGACCGCATCACAGCAAAGCTTGAGCGTCTGTCAGACATTGAACACGTTATCATTAAATCGATTGCAAGAAGCTGTATTTTGACAAAGTTCTATTGACAGTGTATGACTTTTATCGTCAAATACCCTTCAAACCAATCATTTGGCAATATGATAATCACACGCAAATTAAATATGTTGTTTTCATGATATTTTCCTGTTATAGTGATAACTCCGTGAACGTCGCCATAACAATTTTATAATAATTATCTCCCTTTGTGTGGATCGCTCGGAAGATTAACTCTATGATTATAATGAAATGTATCTGGGCAAGGTATATAATCTTAATCTCTCCTTAAGGATACGGTTAAAACAATTCAAAATAAGATTTTAATACTTTATTGCCAAATGGGACTTCTAAGAAACGACAAGTATTGTGTTCTGCTTCTTCATTGAATCATCGTCATTCAAGTGGAATAAATAACCGTCATGTGAATTTATAAAGGATTTAATGAGGTCAGCTTGTTCTCTTAAATTATGCATCATATGGCGAATGGATTCAATAAATAGAAATGACAACATTTAATTGTATCACAGTGTTACACCCATCTGATTTAAGTTTGACATTTTTCGGTTCATCCCTTGACCCATTCCATCGTCTATGATGTTCATACGCCGTAAGATACAACTAGGACTAGAAAGCGTTGTGACCGCTATCATTTCGCTTCAACCCCTTGACCCATTCCCGTACCACTAGGACTAGAAGGCGTTGTGACCCCTATCATTTCGCTTTAACCCCTTGACCCATTCCCGTACCACTAGGACTAGAAGGCGTTGTGACCCCTATCATTTCGCTTTAACTGCTTGACCCATTCCCGTACCACAAGGACTAGAAGGCGTTGTGGCCGCTTTCATTTCGCTTCAACCCCTTGACCCATTTCCGTACCACTAGGACTAGAAAGCGTTGTGACCGCTATCATTTCGCTTCAACCCCTTGGCCCATTCCCGCACCACTAGGACTAGAACGCGTTGTGATCGCTATCAATTTGCTTCAACCCCTTGACCCTTTCCCGCACCACTAGGACTAGAAGCCGTTGTGACCGCTATCATTTCGCTTTAACCTCTTGACCCATTCCCGTACCACAAGGACTAGAAGGCATTGTGACCGCTATCATTTTGCTAAAACCCCTTGACCCATTCCCGTACCACTAGGACTAGAAGGCGTTGTGACCGCTAACCATTGCTTCAACCCCTTGACCGTTCCGTACCACAAGGACTAGAAGGCATTGTGACCGCTATCATTTCGCTACAACCCCTTGACCCATTCCCGTACCACTAGGACTAGAAAGCGTTGTGACCGCTATCATTTCGCTTCAACCCCTTGACCGTTCCCGTACCACTAACACTAGAAGGCGTTGTGACCGCTATCATTTCGCTTCAACCCCTTGACCATTCCCATACCACTAACACTAGAAGGCGTTGTGACCGCTATCATTTCGCTTCAACCCGGGGTCAGATGGCTTTTCAGCTGAAGTTTTCGTGTTTTTCTTCTTTATAGATCAATTAAAGAGGGATGAGAATATGGATGACTATCAAAATGTAGAAAATAGGAATAATGTCATTATTACAAAAAGGGGGAAAGTCTCGAAAATTATTGAAATTTGAAGACCAATATAATCACTAAATGTTAGATACAATTTTCCCCCATTGTCCAGCATCTCAGGTTAAGAATGCATTGTCCTATGACATATTTGAAATATTCTGATATTTAAATATGCATAACGACTACTATGACAGTAACGATTTCACTATTTAATTTATGAAAATCAAACTAGGCTTAAAAAAACAGGTATATTAGGGAAAATACTAGACTATTGTGTAGGATAAAGGATCATAATGGGAACGGACTATTTTTCATATATAGATTTTGAGGAAGCATTCGATTCGGTTTCTTGGAAATCTATAAATAGAGAATTAGGATTCTTGAACTTTGATCTAAAATCTAGAAATAACTCCATTTTCTCAATAAAACTTTACAGTATTTGCATAGTTCTTTGTTGTCGTGGGTGTCGTAAAGGCGACCCAATTTCACCATATATATTCGTGCTTTGCACTGAGGTATTAGACATTCATTAGAAATGAAAAAGGTAATTAAACGTATTAGATAAGTAAAGAAAATATGTAAATCATGATTATCTGAAAAATAATTTCTTTTGTTATTAGATCAATTTGCAAAGTTTTCAGGTGTTAAACCAAATATTGATAAGTGTAAATACATTTGGTTAATTTCAAAGAAACATAGTCAAGATAAACTCCGTATTGAAACACCACTGAACTGGTCAAATACCCCCCCCCCTTCCACACACACACCCCTTTACATATTTTGGTATTATATCTAGCGTTAATGGGTCAGAAATCATTACCTTGAATAATATGCATTTAAACCTAATGACATAAAGATATTCATTACAATTTGGTCAAAGAGACTCTAAGTTCCTAATTGGCAAAATAACAACTGCTTATCCCGTCTCACTCAACTATTTATTTCACTCCCTAACCCAGATGAAAAATTTCAAAAGAATTAGAAAGGATATGTTCATATGGTACCAAAAATGATAACATATCAAGAAATAAATTTTATCTCCTATATGGAAAAGGGGATTGAAAATGGTTAATATAAAGACCTTAAAGTTCGTTAAGTCTTTGAAATAAGGAAGGAAAAAAGAACAATACATAACAATTCTATTCAGGATTTGTTTGAAATTGATATCGAATCCGACGTAGAACTGCTTTTCAAGATTGGATCTGAATTTGTTAAAATCATACTCAACGATGTCTTTACAAATATTTTATATTACATTAGAATTCTTTAATAAAAAAAAAACATACAAAATTCTTAAGTTCTGTCCACCAAGAGTCACAGCCTAATTCAAACATTAAAATTGATAATAAAGCTATGTTACAGATGAGTTCGTACATTGCAACTTTTTCAACCCCAGATGGACAAGGGAATTCTTAAGTTTTGGATAGAATTTAGCCGAAAACGAACTGATTGTATAAATTTGATCATAATACTGGGAAAACAGTTTATTTACTAAAACAAATCTACCATCATGTACACACACGCCGACCGATAGCGCACTTTGAATGTCCAGATACACATTTGAAATTATTATTACATGCTAGATGTGTTAATGTGTGTAGGTGTGTCAAATGCGTGTTTTTGTGAATTAATTATTTATATATATGGTGTACACATCTAAAAATAATTTTTACTTGCTAAATGTGTTTCTGTGTGTAGGTGTGCAAAAAGCGTGTTTGTGTAACTTAGTTGTTTGCATATATGGTGTATGTTGCAAAATAAAAAAAAAACCAAACAAAACAAAACAAAAATCAAAAAACAAACCAAAAACCATGCACTGACACAAATATTGTAGGCAATCAAATAGCAAAATCAAATAGACCAAATCTCGTGATCGAAGCGAGCCTTGGTTTTCGTTTTTAAATTTTTATCTCTTAGACTCTACAATTTAACTTCAAAAACTTTCAGTAAATTGGGAAAATACTTAGCAAAAGTGGGTGTATTAATCTGCTTGTTCCCCCTCTCTTTCTCGGGGGTGGGGTGGGGGTGTTAGTAATACTTTGATTATTCTACGTATCCAATATCTATACGTGATAAATATATCACATGTAAAGTCAGGGTTACGAGACTGAAAATTTAATATTGATCAGACTGCGAGCAAATTTTACAAGAATAGGTCAGACTATCTATATTCAAGCTTTTGGAGGATAGAATATTTATTTCCAAAATCTACTGGACATATTTGGCGTTGCTAGGCAACAATAAACAATTCCGCGTGGTTAGCTTTATCTTGGTTGATGCATTCATTAATTTATCCGATTCAGATTTAACAATAAGGTTTTGAGGTTTTGGCATACACGGTTGTGTAATTGCATCTTGCATCTCGTGGACAAAATCAAACGTGTGGATATTTCAGACCACGAATTTAAAATAAAATAAGGAAAAAAGAAAAAAAAAAATCAGTAAATTTGACACAAACTTTAGAAAAGACTATGTATTGCGTTCAAGAGTCATATTGAAGGTAAAGTAATATTGCCGATCGTTTGCTTAATGTTTATATATATATATTGTATTTGTTCCATTTGATGCTGGAATGCACTGAATCTTGCCGACTGATCCGTTTATCAAAATTGCTAGTTAACGCAATGTAAGGAATTGTGGCCCTATTTCCTCAAATTGGTGAGAGTTATTTCCCTCAAAGTTTTACAACTCTCGAACTTTTTCCATCTCTGCCCATACGAAACTGCGGCTACGGCTTATCTGGAATCAATCTCCATGCAGTGTTACGGTGCCTGTGGATTGTAAAGGAATGACAACTCTGCTTTGGAGATTGATCTGGAATGGGTAACTATATACCACAAGATTTATTGTAGGCCATATAACAAATATGATTTCACAAGTGGGGCTTTCGACACTTGAAAGCAATGATAATTAATTACATATCTTCATTGTGAACGACTATGTTAAACAGACAAGTATGTATGATTTCATATATGATTATTTAAAAATTCAAAACAAAATGTAGATAAAGATACAGCTGTTAATCTGAAGCAACAACTAGATTCGGTCAACATGGAATAAATTACCAGTAGACAGATGAAACAGACAGAAATAGAAGAATTTTGATGATTCTGTAAGTGTTTGGTCCTACAACGACGGATAGAAAATGATGAGCAGACGAAAATAAACTCACATTACAGGCTGCAGTGTATTATTGTCCGGTACAATAAGATTCACATCGAATGTTACGAAAATTTATAAACATCTGCTTCTTTTTCATTTTAACCATACTGGAAGACCCTACGTCTACTCTTTAAAAAAAACCCCAAAAAGCAAAAAAAAAAAAAAAAAAAAAAACCAAAAAAAAAAAAACAAACCAAAAAACCAAAACAACCCCCCCCCCCCCCCAAATAACAAATATATAATAAAATATAGATTTAAAAATAACTAAATACAGAATTTGCATTTATACATTAAGTAAGAAGTTATTTTCGTTGAGGTTAAAAAAAATAGATCATTACACTTTTTCATCTCGTTGCTCAATGTTGACTTATGTTGAATTTACAACATTGTAATTTATAAAAAAAATAATGACTATTGTTTTAAACATGAAATCAGTGGAAATCAGTTGTATTGAGCAGTAGACAAGATTACCTTCAGAGTATATCATCCACCATTCTTCGATATTATTTTATGGACAATGCTGACTTCTTTCAGGTGATTAATTCGGAGCGGATACCGGACTCCGCTTATTATCCCCGACTTGGCCTTATTGACGTCGCATACACCAGCTAACATTATGAGAAGACATTATTTTATGCCTGTTTGCCAAAGATGAAGTCGACCATCTATCTGATAGTGATCTAAATGCCTGGTCCTGCTGGTGCAATGACTTCGTCGACTTAATGTAGACAACGAGGATGGGTAGATCATATCAAACTGCTAAGTCAGACTAAAATTTAAATTAATTCAAAAAACAAAAAGGATGAAAAATATCTGCCTATAACGTATTTCATCGCCATATTTTTAGCTAAACTTTGATACATAAGATGAAATTTCTATAAACTATTAGATCTTTCCTCTCCGGTGTTCTCGCGCTTTTTCTCGATAATAACAATTTTAGTGCTACAGAGAAATTTACATTAAATTACGGAATGAATTTGATATATTGTTCGATGGATGGAAGTATTACACTCCCCTCCATTTGTACATGTGTTCATTTCATACAACGTTTATCCTCCTTTAAAACTTAAAACTTTTGACAGAACTAAACTATATATACACAAATATCTCGAAACCACCCCCCCCCCTCAAAAAAAAGCCGTTTTATCTTAATAAGATTCATTGATTCAAACAAAATAATATTTACTGATAAGACAAAGTTTAGTACAGACAGAACATACACAAGCTGCATTGTAATTGCTTTAAACACTAGCATACAAATCAATCAAGAGCATAAAAATCAATCAAGAGCATACAAGTCAATTAAAGCATGTCATGATGAACACACTCTTCCTGCTCCCAGTGGTCGGATCAGGTGTTAAAATGAATGTCGCTTTCTATTATAAAAATCTGTTTGTTATTTGTATTTTAGTAACATGAAACGTATGAAATGTCTGTTGTTTTTCCGTTCTCTCAATGAGACACATTTACCTTTTCCGTTTTAGAAAGTTCGTTTTCGGGCTCGTTTTCTGGTAATTAAGTACCCCAATTGGACAGCTGAGTCCGATATTTCCAAAGCTTTCGAATCTCATGCGGGCGGATACGAGGGAACTTGGGACTCTCTCACAGACGATGAAACCGTCGTTAAATGACACTTAAATGATCGCCTTGAGGAAAGACTTCCCGCTCCTAAAATCTCAAGTTCTAAGAAGTGAAATAAACTACAAGATCAAGTCGTGAAAGTGACATCTCTAACGTAAACTATGCCACTGACCGTCAGAGTATAATTCTGTTCATTGCTTAAACCATCTCGCTTCCCATTTTGTTATGTCGTAAAACTACCAAACTGAAAGAGAAGAAAAGTTCAATTAGCTTTATCGACTCGGAATTCTGTCATTAATTCATGCACATACATTTATGTTTGTAATTATCACAAATTCATGGAACATAAATAAACATAAACAGATTGTTACAGTATTTGGTTTTTTATTCTATTATTTATTTATTTTTTATTTATTTTATTTTATTTTTATTTATTTATTTATTTATTTATTTATTTATTTATTTATTTATTTATTTTTTATTGATTGATTGGAAACATTACCATTAAGGATGCTATCTTTTATTAAGTATTGCCTTACAACGTGTTTCAAAATGATTTTCATGATTATGTCCTATCATATGGAATTAAGTTTGGGAAGAAACGAAAACACGCGCATAAACATATTATACACATAAAGGGAATCGGACAAAAATATCATACTCGTAAATGGATCGAAATTCAACGGCAGTAAAAACAAAATGGAATCCATCATCGGTAGCAGTCGTTACAATATCCTAACCAGATCTATGCTATCATTTTGGAGACTAACACTCGAATAACTGTCATTTACAATGTTTTCTTCAAAGTGATTTCATGTGAATATAAGATCTAGAAATTCATAGAATATGATGCTACCTTTTGTCATAGCGATACTTAATATAGATCATAACTTTATTTCACTTTGTCCATAAAGCTAATGCCAAATATCTTACGTCCTACATTGTTATGGAAAATTATAGAAGAAGAATTGATAGGTCATAAACTGATTAATGGCAAGTGCGCTTGGTATATGTATTAAGTATGCATTAATATACGAAAACAAATTGCATAGAATTATGTATGTATGTATGTATGTATGATTAAGACTTTGTACAGAATTATCTATGTGCATGTATGTATGATTAACAGACTGCCTTTTTTTCCTGATCATGTATTATAGAATTTAAGTTGTATTATAACATGCAATGTCTATAAGCTCTGTTGTTTTTTTACGAATAAACTAAACAAAACTAAAGTCATTTATTGTTTTTAAAAATCGCTTGCAATGAAGTTATCATTATCAGGCTGTGACGTTTTATCCGTATTGTATACTGTATAAAAGACTTTTATTCTATGGAAAATAAAATAAAACATATAATGCGAAAAGAACGATATTTACATGTAAAGTTCAGTTCACCTTGTACGCCATACTGAAATTCTGTATGTTGAAGTAATTAGTCATGCATGAGACCATACTCGATTGCTCAATTCATCGTGAAAGAATCGAGAAAAGTTTTCCTAAATCTGATTAAATAAAGAGAAGTATAAAAATTATTTTGTCATAAACTCTTGTAAATAACGGGTGGCAGATTTATGAACACTAACTGCACTCACGATTTTCAGTTTGTCTTATCTTTCTAGGATTGATAGCGGTAAGAAAAGTCGACGGTACGAGATGTCCTACATCATTTCTTGCCTCCTGACACGATTAGGGACAAATTAATTGCGGCAAAATGGGAATTAGATAAAGCTCTATCGCGTGTCGCTCAAGACATTCTATCAATAACACGGTGGAGCGGGAGGGCAATACATCATATTGTCAAATCACCGCTGTAACACATGGCGGCATCGGTTCCAATCGCTATCAAATGAACCCTCATATTTCGGGCATAAAAATGTACGCCTACTCACATTTATATTAAACTTTCAACGTCATTTCCGATCTTAGCGAATGAATGCAATCATACTTATTTACAATGTAGGTTCATGTATAGTAAGGTCAATGTGTGTGGCTAACATTACATATATATATATATATATATATATATATATATATATATATATATATATATATATATATATCTTTCAGTGATGTATCCTCTCAGGGGATCCGCCTGCGTTTACGTCGGGTAAATTCCTTCACTTTCCGCGGCCGTGTTGTCATGCATGCGATTAGCTAAGGATTGGCTATTAAAGCTCCATTTTTTGTGGAGCTCGGGTAGCTCAGTCGGTTAGAGGGTCGGATGCATGACAGCTAGGTGATTCGGTACCATAGGTCGTGGGTTCGAGTCCCAGACGGGGAATATAAGTGAAATATAGGGTGCCTTGTTAACTGTAGTGTCTTTGTGCTTTATGTTTGTCTAATTTGTCTTTATTTTCCACAGGTATTTCTTCGGAGATCCAAGGTCCATAGTACTCCCAGGTGTTTCACTGATTCTATTTGTGCTTTATATATATATATATATATATATATATATATATATATATATATATATATATATATATATATATATATATATAAAATGGAATTACTTTAACTGCATGAAAATCCATTTACATGAAGAACAAGCAAATCAAACCTTTATCTCACCAGAGGCAATAAGTTGTTTCAGAAAATTAGATTTAAACCCAATTTACTAAAAAAAAAATTACCAAAACTACAAAGCAAACCCAACAAAACAAAACCGAGAGAGAGAGAGAGAGAGAGCGTATGTATATGTGTACGAGTCTGATCGAAAACACATGCACCCATACGCCTACCGGATATATCTCTGAAACTTGAAAATACTTTTATTGCTTCTTGCACACTGAATATCAAATTTTCATTCTTTAATTGATTTTCCCCGTTTTAGTCTTTCATTATCTTGACCAGCTATTATTTTTCTTTTTATTCAGTTTTATAAACGCTACTCATAGCGTGGCTATATCAATCCCCATCTTCTATAAATTTTCCTTTTTCAGATCTTCAACAGGATGAAATGTGGTAAGTGGAGCTCTGCTGGCCAATACGTTATTTTTATTTTTGATTCCGTCAGCTCGTGATAAGTCTCTTGATCGTACATTCTTTAATTCACAAGGGCTGTATCAATGCAAAGTTTAAGCACTTGCCTTTTGCAAAAAGTCTGAGTTCGATTCCCAGGTTGCACCACTATGTTTAAAGGGACATAGTCCGAGACTGGAAAATTTTAGCATGAAAAGGATAAACGACAATATCTTATTTTTCCTGTATTACATAAATTACAAACTTTGTGTCAACTGCAAAATTTAAAACTAAAATCCCTCAATGTTTTCGTAGAATAAAGGTAATTGAGTCGAATTAAATTCGGCTGGTATCAATTCCCCAAATAAGGCTATGCTCCGCCTATAATCATGCGCTTGCGCGGATATTCACTGTAGAAAACAGCAAAAATGGTTCACATGGAGGAATACGAGCACGAGAAAAGCAAAAGTGTGGTAGAAAATAACTATACACAAACTCAGAGGCCAAAAAAAAAAAAAAGGAAAAGTGGAACAAATGTTAGAATCGGGTAAAGCTCGAGTTTCATTGTCACGTGATTTCCTCTGACCGACCTCATCAATATTCAAGGAGTTGGCCTGGTTATGTTGCAAATTTAAAACGGGCATATCTCGTTAACGACATCGACTTTGGTAACGATACGTTTTACACATCTTAGATAATATACTAGCAATCGATTGCCGTTTAAGAAATCCGTTTACATCTTTTAATACTTTTCCCGACTTCAATCGGACCATGCTCCTTTAAGAGGATGGTTTCCTCCTGCTTCCATGTAAGCGAATCTTGTTTAAAGTTTAAATTTTGTATTATAGCTTTGAAATTAAGATTCCAAAAGGAAAAGAAACAGAACATATTCATATACTTAGTTTAATGAAGAATACTGACTACAGTTGCCCAAGATCACATGTAATTTGTGAAAGTTAATTAAAGCTGTGTACCTGTATTTAATTGACTGATCGTCAAAAGCCCGACATCACAACTTTTGGCACACTTTTTCATTATGACGTCATAAATAAATGGCCCGTCAAACATGACTTTCACTGTGACGTCACAATGAAACTACGTTATGGGCGTGGTTAAAGTTGGATCTGGCGATCCCTCAATTGAGATCATTGCGTACATGCAATTAATTTGCTGCATTTTGATATTTTGAATAGATATAAACATAGTAGGAGATCTATACCTTATCGTCTCTGTCTTTCTTTCTCTCTCTCTCTCTTTTTTTTTTTTGTTTCTTTTTACGACTTATCAATTGAAGGACTTGCGGCGCCGACGATCTGGGTTCGATTCCCGGGTTGCACCACTATGTTTAAGAGGTTGGTAACCTCCGGTTTCCATGTCGCGATATAAGTGAAATATTGTTGAAAGCGACGTAAAACACCAATCAACCAACCAACCAGTCAATTGAAAGATGAACAGAAAAATCCTTTCCTTAGCCTCCTTAAATTAACATTTTTTTTCCTCATGCTGATTGTCTTTGCATTGGCAATTCTAAAAGCTTTCTTTTTATGACATTTAGAACGACAAGTAAAGGAAATCGGTAGACTTCCAACAAGAATGTAGATATTGCAAATTGGTGGTAGAAATGTGTAAGCCCCAAGGAGAGAAGAGGAAAAGATTCCCTCTATGCGTCTCTATGCCACACAAACGACACCCTTACGCCAAGATCCGTGCCAACGAGCAAGATTTATATAAGTTGTTAACTTGTTTCTTAATCGTTGTAAAATAAATAAAGTTTAAATTTAAATTTTATGCGTCTCTGAATTAATGTAAACACGAGATGTGCATGTTATGTCGATACGTTGTATATTGTGTGTGCATATGCATCGGTAGCCCGTTTCACTAACAAACGTAAGTGAACTCGTAAACGTAGTTGAACCCATAAGCGCAAACCCGCGATGAAAATGCGTTTCGCTAAAATCGTAAGCGTGATACAAATTCATCGAAAGTTACTTGTTTTACGGGATCTAGGATTTTCAGTGAAACAGGCTACAGGTTATTTGATTTCAACATTTACATGTATTTCGGTATACTACCGGTCATATCTGTATATTTCATAGGATGACATGCACCTTTGTTCAGGAAGAACGGATTATAACTAAAAAGAATGTACATGTAACCTTAAGAACTAGTCGAGAAACGACTAATTTTTAAAAAGTCTTAAGTGAAAATGGTTAGGCAGAACCAGAGACATATATACACATATGTCCCTGGCAGAACTGTTCAAAAGTTTAGTTTCTTCATGAATAATGCTGATTCAAATTTTTCAAGGGGTATTCCACTGATAAAAAAGTCAGATTTATTGATCTGCATATTGAACAATAATATTTATACAGTCAGTTTTAATGACTTGAATACATGTATACATATATAGCTAAAGTTAAGAGTCCTTCTTATCACAGCCAATGTATCAACACGTTGGACATTTTATATATATCTCCTCTCTTTTAGGGATAAGCAGGCCATCCAGTTTAATAGAAATGTTTTTAACTTTATCTTGTCCTTTGTTCCTTTGGTCAATTTGTAGAAATACATATAGCTAAAATATGAAAAAAAAATACCAAGAAATTGTTCCCATTATTTAGCGACCATGACCTTTCATAGAATATACGAGTAGTCAGTCTCAATTATAAGGTATAAGACAGTTATACCCATATTGTTAGAAAATTTATATGGAAAAGAATAATTCAGATGTTTTAATGCCGTTAGCCCCGTGGCAATTGTATCGATTTAAGGGAAAATCCGGAAAATTGGTGGTTATCGCTCCAGTACACCTTCATCAAACTATAACGCACGTGCGCGCGAATGTCTTCTGACTCCGCAGAAGTTGGTCTCATTATTTCTTTATTCAGCAGTAATGACGGCAGGCGAAGAAGCCGTGTCATTGATAATTTACACCTATGCTTGATATGATAAAGTTTTGCCGATAGTTTTCGTCTGCAGAGCATGCAAAATGTCCTTTTTAAGGCTGCTTATGGCAGCAAGTCTCGTATGATAGTCTCCAGCTAGAGATAAACTCGATATTAAATCTGGTGAAATCTGTCACAATAAGAAATATATGAACTTACAAGATGCTTAGCTGAAATCTACTTCCTGATGACTCCAGTAATTTGAGCAAATATGACTGCATTTACACATGGCATGGGGATTGCAAGAACGTATATGTAAATGAACAAAAGTAAACCGTGAATAAATTTTATCGGATCTTTATATATACAATTCCTAGATATTTATTTTCATTGATATTTTCAAGATTTTCATTTACCAATACATAAAATGAAGAAACTATTATTACTTAAAATGAAAATTTGAAAGTTATATCTAAGAAATGAAGAATGGAGATATGAGAATTTGTTACAAGAATGCTTGAACTCCATGTTTGTTTTACTGTAATTGGAACATTTCTTCACTACATGTTTTCCTGTATACATCCTTTGCATTTTATATAAGAATCTTTACATGTCCGAAGAAAGGGGAAAATTCTCTGACCATAGAACTGCGATACATTTACAATATATGTAAAAGTAACTGGCAATGAACGCTATTCTCCAAGATGATCAAGTCGAAGAAGGTCTGAAGACCACGTGACTCTCCAGCGTCTATGGTTTTGTAATATTTATTTTTAGTCAGATCATTTGGATTTCCCACGTACTTGACTCAAGTAGACTGCAAATGTACAATAAGATTCTCTCCCCCGCCCTCTCTCTCTCTCTACCCTGGAAAAGAAACCTTTATGAGAAAGACACAAGGAATATAGTACTGATGGCTGCAATGTCATCAAACCAAAAAAAAAAACATTGGCCATACATGTAACACATACACCAACGTTAACGCACCACAATGTGCATGTCAAATATGATATAATGAGATCAGCACGCAAAATGGTTTTGTTTGCAAAAGTTAATCCGAAGAATGAGATATAACATATCATGTTGATTCAGTGAATGTTTCCTTTCTGTCGATTGCTTCTAACAGCATTTTATCTGAATTGTCACATACATTGTATTTTCATTTCAAGTTTTTTATATATATATAAGGAATCAAGCAATAAATACTATGCTTTTATGAATAACTACATTTGTATTAGAGAACTTACATAAAGCTCTCTCTAATGATAACAGCTTATTACATTCTTTAACCAACATACTTCGTACTGTTGATATTCAATCATAGATATTGTATCCCTGATACACTGCTTAAGTCTATTAAGTTTGTATTTGAAAATTATCTTAGTTTATGTGAGGGGCAGACTTGGTGTAGTGGTCAAGCGCTTGGATGGCGGCGCCGACGATCCGGGTTCGATTCCTGGGTTGCACCACTATGTTTAAGAGGTTGGTCCCCTCCTGCTTCCATGTGGCGATATAACTGAAAAATTGTTGAAAGCAACGTAAAACACCAATCAGCCAACCAACTAATCTTAGTGTATATGATGGCTGGTTGATGTTTTACGTAACTTTCAATAAGTTTTCAGTCCTATTGCGATATGAGAGCAGAAGGTAGCCAACCTCTGAAACATAATGGTTCTCCTGAACAACCGGACTCGTAGATAAACAAAACACAACTACAAAGTCGCAATTAGCAAACACGCGCAAACGCTGCCTCGTGTGTTATTTAATCCGAAAGTCTCCATTTATTTATAATTCATCAATCATATAATATTCATATCATCCATCATCTTTCTTTTAAGAAATATTTCATTACTACATCAGCGAAGTCGACCATCCAATATAATATCATAAAATGTAAACAAATAATACAAAAAATTAGCTGTTCACTGGTCAGCGTCCACGTGTCGAATGAAAAAATCATGCACAAAACGAACACTTCCTTTCCATAAAAAGGTGGAAAAAGAAGCGACCTCTGTTTATCATACGATACCGAATACAGGAGAAAATAATTTCATCCTAATGCGCGTCGCTTAAACGCATGGAATTATATTTTTAGGACACAGATGAACAATATGTATATAAATATATAAGTACATATAAGTACTTAAAAACTTAAGTGATACAATGTACATATAAGTACATAAAACGTATCTGCTGTAATGATATTGACATATATATATATATATATATATATATATATATATATATATATATATATATATATATATATATATATCATGCGCGGATACAGAGGGGGGGGGATAAGGGGGTCTGGCGCCCCCCCCCCCTGGAATCCGAAAATTTTACCAAAAAGGTAATATTTGGACATTTTTGGGGATGGACCCCCCTCGTCTAAGAGAAAAATTTACCTTTTTTGGTTGAACCCCCCTGACAAAAATTTCTGGATCCGCGCATATATATATATATATATATATATATATATATATATATATATATATATATATATATATATATATATATATATATATAATTGTAGCACTTAAGTTTTTATTTATACATTTATGGAGAACATCAGAAAATCAAATTCATATATTTATGTACATTTATATACTATATGTACTTATCATTAATTATGAATTGATCATTCGTTCAACGGAATATTATAAATATACTAAAACAAATATCATATATATATATGAAATATGGGTTGGAGTTTGCAAGTACATATGTACATATATGTATTGATTAAAAAGAAACACACACACACACACACACACACACACACACCTACACACACACACACACACACACACACACACATATATATATATATATATATATATATATATATATATATATATATATATATATATATATATATATATATATATATATTTAACCAAACTGATATCATCTTACATTGTTTCTTCGTCCTTGAGGACGAATCAAACATTGATTTAATTTCTTATGAGAAAAAGTATAACGATGCAGTGCGAAATCCGAAATTTTTATTTTGAGATTGGGCAGGGCGTCAACAAGAACTAATGAAAGAAAGATAATGTATGACAAATTTTGTGTAGTTTTATTATTAATTTTTGGCAAAAGAGACTGGAGCCTCTGCTTTCCCCTACCCGGTAAATCTATCACTGCTTTTACCAGTGAAATCTAGGATAATTACTTGAGCTTCAGACTCTTAATTAGATTATTGACCACTTATTATACCTTTTAAACTGAACAGTTCTCCTCAAATCAAGATCTACAGAGTGGATGCCTAAATACTACAGATAAAAATTTTTTCCGTTACTTCATCTGTCTAGTATTATGTCGAATGAATTCAACAAGGTTTTCATGTATTTTTATCTATTCAATTTGATGACGATGATGATGATAATGACGACGACGATCATACTGATAATGGTGATGATGATGATGATGATGATGATGATGATGGTGATGATGATGATGATGATGAGGAGGAGGAGGAGGAGGAGGAGGAGGATGGTGATTATTATTATTATTATTATTATTCTTAGCAGTACTATTATCAGTATTATCATCATTATCTTTTTTCTATTTATTTATTTAATTATTCACTTTACTCTATTTCCTTAATGACAGATGTCGCCACCGTAGAGATGAGGTAATCCTTGGCATGACTTTCTTTTAAGCAATTAATTCATCAACAGATAAATAAACAAATCTATATCTCTTCGAATATTTGGATTTAAATATTACTTTCTAAATTCCGTAAAATTCACTACAGACAGGTTACTACAAAAACAAAAACAAAAAACAAAACAAACAAACAAACAAAAACCATAGGGGAATGTGGTAACTGGAATATGACATATAAATGGGCGGGAGATATCTCCGATGTGGCATGATGATGGGATCGATAAACAGACAGGAGCTTGGCGCTTACTGGAAGCCTGGTGCTCGAGGCCTTTAGAATGATAGGTTATTCTTTACCAAGGTTCTTCAACTCCCTTGTGGTGTCTTTGGATGTGAGGAAAATATTGCTCATTTCTGTTCACCTTCACACGATTAGCATTCTGGGGACAGTTGTTCAGACATTAATCACTGGTTAAGCTAACCAGTGGTTAAAGTTTGAGAGACAATGAATTCATATGATTTCTATATAAAAATCTAAATTACTTTACAAAGCTTGTTTCATATTCTACAAATCAGTACACAGACTATGGCTTAATTCTTCTCATTTCAAAGATATAGGCAGATGAAATTTAACCATTGGTTTACTTAACTAGTGGTTAAAGTTTCGAACAACTGACCACTGGACTTCCCAACGGGTGGAACAAAATCCTAGAATTCGTACTCGGAACACAAATGGAACAACACCGCTAAATTGAGAACAATAATTTCCGTACTAGAACGAAATGACTGTAAATGAGTGGTTTTTTTCCCGATCTGTTCATACAATGTTTGGGCGTAGTTATGCAAAACTACCGCGGAACGTTCCAGATTGTTAGCTGGTAAGAAACCCTTGATGTTTCATCCATTGGGATACTGGGAATCCGACTTAGCAGCGCCCTCTTCCTTCTACATAGCTTATATTTGAGTGCCGATAACAGTGATCGCAAACAACATCGGTTTAATCTAATTCCGACACATCATGTACTTGTAGCTTTGTTTATTATGTGTAAAAGCATTGGAGTGATTTATACATTTGTTCTCAGTAATATTCATTAAACGTCGAAATATTTTCACATCTTTCATTTTATTCAGATTTTGAGTCAATGTTCCTAAAAGGCACTAAACATTCATCTTAACGAATTTCAAGGTGACAGTTAAGTCACGTTATTTTTTGGTATTATTCATAAACGAAACATATTTATACTATAATATATATTGGATTATCCTATTTTTGCAATAGTATATTAAGATAAACAAATTAAATAAAAACACATACAAATTATTGTACATACGCTGTTCATTTTTTTTTTAAAAGACATATTTCGATGATGACTTTCTGCGAAGAATGAAATTAGAATAAAACTATATATAAAACATTATTTTTCTTTCTATTTCATGGATGTTTCTCTCGTGGAAAAGCTGCCAGAAGTGCAGGCGGATTAGCATAATGTCACGAAAGAAAAAGCATTTTTCAGTTAATATTTTTATTACGAAATTATGCATACCGGTGACTTAATATTTTTACAAATTTTATTACAATTTATTTTCTAAACTCTGTATTGTTCGGAATTATTAAGTAGATTTTTTAGATTTTCATTTTCTTATTTCATATGATCTTTCTGTGATAAAGAAATAAAAGATTCTGAAATACATGTAATTTAAAAACAGAAAACAGTTTGTTTAATACAGTGATCATCTTCAATCTGACATTAAATTACTATTCTCACAGTCCCTAAGCGTATCATTATACCAGATGATCTGACTCCGAATCATGTAAGCGTTTTGGCTACCCTAAGTCCTGCTCGGGATGAAAAATCCCAGGCTTCTGAGTGGATATATTTGCCAGGTACATTTTTAATGCTATTTACGGACTATCTGCTGACACGTACATATAATAATATTACGATTTATTTCATGGATCAATATCTCCATATCAAGGTTTATAGTATTTTCAGCAAGTACATTTTCAGAAGACTGAGGGTGAATTCAAACAAAGTAAATTTTGAAAATGATTGATTGATTGATTGGTTTTTGTTTAACGTCACACCACGAATATTTCACGTATATGGTGACAGCATCTGCCTGATGCGAGGCATACAAATTTTGACATTTGCAACGGACCCACCTGAAGCAGTGAGGGATCTTTAACGTGCCATACATATTACGGGGCCTCGGTATTTACTGTTTCGTCCGAAAGACAGGACACCGGCATGGCCAGAGCAGGACTCGAACCCCGGCCTCCCGATCAGGAGTCCAGCGTGATACCACTAGGCCACGCCGGCTTAATTTTGAAAATGAAAAGCCACGGTGAGTTTTTGAGTATTTTGATATTTATTTATTTATTTATTTATTTATTTATTTATTTATTTATTTATTTATTTTCGTTATTATAATTTTGTTATATTATTTTTGATTTTGAGGGCGGGTGTGTGTATTCTTTGTTTTAGTTTTTTGGGGTTTTTTTTGTTTTGTTTTTTTCTTTTTTGTTTTTGTTTTTGTTTTTGTTTTTCTGTTTTTTAAACTGTTGTTGGGAGGACTCTCTTTTTTATTGAGATACTAAGAAAGCTTCACAATCATATTCTTTTTCATAAAAACGGTTAAATTTGTCCTTAACATGTAGTCCTATGGAAAATTTATTACTATTTTAATACCCTAAGGAAAAGAGGCATAGACATTCCCTCAATAATGATCTCGCTAAAAGAAGTTTTTGTTTTATGAAATACCGTTAATATTGACAGAATCAATAATTAAAGTTATTGCATTCATATTTAGTGTTGTATTTCAACTGTATGATGCACAACTGATACCATAATAATGCAAAACATACAGCGCTTATACAATTGTCCTCGAGACGTGTGCAAGTACATATTCCAAATACGTACTTCAACAACATCAAATTAACTCCTATCGAATCTGATATATATATATATATCAATCCAGTACTGTGTACAATAGAAAATTCACACAATGATCAGTGTAGTTGATACAGCATTATGTGGTGACTATCGTGATCTCGTCAGCGCCACGAATGGTGTTAGAAGTCGAGTGTTAATTGGATAATGATGTTGTACGATCCGGAAACTTGTGACCGATGCTAGCGAATATTATTGCACGCTTTGTATGCTGTTCTCACATCTCGTTAGACTTGTTCTCAGTTCTCTGCGGTCTTTTTACTGTTATGTAATTTCCCACCATAGTCCGTGTTACATGACCAAACTCAACATATTCTAATACCGCCAAAGGCACAGCAGCACAGACAGCTGTTGATTCATGTTAAAATGGAAACAAGGTTACAATGATTCCATCCTTCATCCAAACCATTTCATCTTTATTATATGCTTAAACAAGAACAGGTACAAACATGACACCATGATTCAAATAAACTACAGGCACTATGATACAAATAAACTACAGGGACCATGATACAAATAAACTACCGACACCATGATACAAATAAACTACAGGCACCCTGATACAAATAAACTACAGGCACCATGATACAAGTGAACTACAGGCACCATGATACAAATAAACTACAGACATCATGATACAAGTAAACTACAGGCACTATGATACAAGTAAACTACAGGCACTATGATACAAGTAAACTACAGACATCATGATACAAATAAACTACCGACACCATGATACAAATAAACTGCAGACAAGATGATACAAATAAACTACAGACACCATGATACATATAAACTACAGACATCATGATACAAATAAACTACAGACATCATGATACAAATAAACTACCGACACCATGATACAGATAAACTACAGACATCATGATACAAATAAACTACAGACATCATGATACAAATAAACTACAGGCACCATGATACAAATTAACTACCGGTACCACGATACAAATTAGCTACAGGTACCATGATACAAATAAACTACAGACATCATGATACAAATAAATTACAGACACCATGATACAAATAAACTGCAGACAAGATGATACAAATAAACTACAGACACCATGATACAAATAAACTACAGACCTCATGATACAAATAAACTACAGACATCATGATACAAATAAACTACCGACACCATGATACAAATAAACTGCAGACAAGATGATACAAATAAACTACCGACACCATGATACAAATAAACTACAGACATCATGATACAAATAAACTACAAACACCATAATACAAGTAAACTACAGGCTCCATGATACAAATAAACTACAGACATCATGATACAAGTAAACTACAGGCACCATGATACAAGTAAACTACAGGCACCATGATACAAATAAACTACAGACACCATGATACAAAACAACTACAGACACCATGATACAAAACAACTACAGACACCATGATACAAATAAACTACAGACACCATGATAGCAATAAACTACAGACATCATGAACCCTTCCTTGGATGAACCAAACCCTTCAGTGCGACAACAGCGACTTTCGGTCGCAGACATTTTGCGTCTATCAATCGGATGTATTAAATATCCTGAATATTTTTTCGATTAAATCGGTAAGATATGTAAATTGGTCAGATTTGTCAATTTTGACCAACAGAAATGGTCTAGGATTCCCCCACAGTCAATCATCGTAGGCCTGCTCATCACATGATGCCAATATGACAGTGGTTATATCAATCGTCGACTGAACACATCCCGACAAACCCTACATCTATGTCGATTATTATTATTATCATCATCATCATCATGATTATTATTATTATTATTATTATTATTATTATCAGCATCATCATTATCATTATTATTATTATTATTATTATTATTATTATTATTATTATTATCAGCATCATCATTATCATTATTATTATTATTATTATTATTATCATCATCATTATTATTATTGTTATTATTATTATTATTATTATTATTGTTGTTGTTGTTGTTGTTGTTGTTGTTGTTGCTGCTGCTGCTCATCGCACCTATCGAGATATCGATCATTAACCATCTATGTACATCCTGTCATTAGGGTGTTTCCTTGTCAACAACGTCCGCAGCAGCTTTCTGTTTAGCGTACAGGCGGACATACTTGAGGAATAAAACTTCAGACTTGTCATGTGATGAAACTGTCAGATTGTTTATCTACAGTTGCTTCTTCATGATTTTTACTCACCTAGACTTCTAAACTACAAAATTTATATATCAAGTAAGAACCAAGTTCGCATCCATTACGTTAATGAACTTTAATTTAGTAATTATCTAAAAAAAAACCCAGCTTCATGATAACTATGATTTATGATTTATATCCTTTGACATTGGCTATGCTTTTTATTTTCCCTCAGTAGGAAACAAAATATGTTTCTGATACTCTAGAGTACCAGTCCATAATTACTGATTGTCTCCTTATTCCGAGAAACACGAGTGGAAACTTACATGGAAACAAACATGTTGAAATCATATGTTAAGTAAGCGTGTAGGAAAACTGGCAGTCTATTGCTATCACGAGAACTGGACACCCCTGTAATACTATATGCCACCGACTGAAGTCCGGCAGTCTATTGCTATCACGAGAACTGGACACCCCTGTAATACTATATGCCACCGACTGAAGTCCGGCAGTCTATTGCTATCCGAAGAACTGGACACCCCCGTAGAAGTTCGGCAGGATTTGATCGACGAAAAAGTATCCGGTATTTTGAATACGGCTGGTTTGAGACTATTTCATACATATGATGATGACTAGAGCCGAGGGATGGTAGAGGTCACCGAATATAAAATACTATTACTATGCCATTACTTTGCAATCAAGTATATAATATGTTATTTTAAAACTTATTAGTCTCCATTATCCTTTTAAACAAGAGAGTTAACTCGCCTGCGTCCTTTTTATTTGTAAATAGATATGAATGATAATATACGTATTTATGTATGTATACATTTTTTGTATGTGTATATTCACACGTGTCTATTTACATTTCTGTATCACTGTCTTGGGGGGGGGGGGGGGGGGCTCCCCAAAATTATTCAAGCTTTAATATAATTTATTTATGTGTTCATTTTTACAATGGTGTCATTGTGTGACCTTGTCTTTATAACAGCTGATAAGGTCTTTTTATATTGTTCAATTATGGTATATTTTTTGTTGATGGTATATTTTTCAATTGATTGTTTCAACTGAATATAAAACACTCATGTGGAATAAAACACAATTGATTTTACACCAGATTATATCAAAATGCATGAAAACTCATGATCTTTCGGGGGTTACGCCCCTTGGCCACCATCATGGCTTCGCCCGGACCCACTTGAGGCCTTGAGGCGACCCAAAAACCCTGCTTCTCTATCATATTTTACGCGACCCCCTTTTTTAACTAAAGTCTTGCGTTCGCCCTTGTGTGTTAATTGTGAAGTTTATATTCTCCATATTGTACAACAGTCATGAAATGAAACCCCAAAAAATGAAAATGAAATGAGAAAAGCAACCGTTACTGATGGCTTCGATCTGGATTCGAACTCATACTAGTAGAGATAATAGAGACGAAAGAGAACATCCACGTGACACTTTAATTCTCTCGGTCACTAATTTATATAATATTCCAGACACTAAAATAGAAAGCAGAAAATATACGATCATTTATCGGCATATGCATTATTTTCATCATAAATTGCATTATTTAAAAAAATTGAGAAGAAATCTAGCTGTTTAGGAGGACACTACTTGACATTTCCGGGATTCTTGTAATTATTCAATTTTACGGATATGTAAATAAAAGTAGGCACGGCTTTGCCTCCACGACTCAAAATAAACTTTAAACAACATTTTAGCTGGAGTTTAACAAACACTGATGCACTTCTTTGGAAGAAATATTCCTGTATAGAATGGACATGCTAGTTGTATGTATCAGCAGGAATAAACCTATTGTTAATGAATACAAGCTATCACATCATATATGGTGTAAATGAATTCGGCCGAAAATAAAAACAAATATAAAAGTAAACGATAGAAATAAAATAAAGATCGTCATAGTGCGTATTATTTTCCTATCAAAAATTTTTGTTGCAAAATAAGTCATTTCTGAATAAAGAAAGAAAGAAAGAAAAAAGAAAGAAAGAAAGAAGAAAAAAGAAAGAAAGAAAGATAGATAGATAGATAGATACATAGATAGATAGAAAAGCGAAAGAAAAAAGTGACATACACGGCATGTGAAGAGATTAAGTAATGCTTTACAATGTTATAATGTATATGTACTAATAATACAATGAAATTCCTGATCACTGAATGACCAACAAAATCCAATCCTCCCACAATAGACCTATAGTCAAATCCCCGCGGTGTCACAACTCTGGACACTCGGGCAGTTCTGACCACTCTCGAACACAACGATTTAAACCTTAAATTATGTGACCCTTTATCTAACTTGAAGAAAAAACATTTTAGCGATAGAAAGATTCATAATCATCAAAGAAATATGATTTCTTCTGCAGACTCCGCCCGTAAGCGCTTGACGGAGTCCAATCAGCGAGCGCTATCTGTAAGCCGGCAGAGGTTCTGATGGCGCGATCACAGTGTTGACGGAGGAAATCCACCATTGTCCCGCCCATATTATTATCGCCCTGTCTGCGAATAGCAGAGACTTATTCAACTTAGAGGTTCGACACGCTCGATTTTCAAACAAGAGCTGTTGAGAGTGCGGTTGATATTTAATCAGAAATATAAAGTAAATATTACTCTATTGCATGCCGAATCTTTGTCCGAAGTAGAAGGTAAAAGCTGTGGATTAAACAAAAAAGTGACTTGGTTTAAAGCAAAAATATCCTTGCTTTGATATGGAAATCGATTCTTGAAGTTTGGAATATTTTACAATTTGTGGATTGTCCCCGAAAGTTGCAGTATATGAATGAACACAAATCGGTCATTCTGATGGCGGACTAAAATATACAGTAGGTACAGGTTACATCAGGGTGAAGTCAAACATCGGCGAATGAATGGTCAGAATAGGGTATTACCCTTCAGAGCAAGGAATGATGGTAGAGAAACCAGGGTATATCCTAGAGGATCGCGGAGGTTACCATGACCCCCCTCCTTGTCAGGGGCCGGACCATGGAGGGTATATGGACCACCATAATTCCTGTGTAGGAGACATGCCTTACCAAGAAGCACCACATCAGCATATGGCCACAGTAAGCTTCATACTATTTGACACATCTTAATAATTCAATTGTCTATTTTCACAATACATCAATAAGTCAACTACTTCGCCAAGCCACTTATTTATTTATTTATTTATTTATTCATTTATTTATTTATTTATTTATTTATTTATTTATTTATCGATTTCTTTATTCATTTGTTTATGTATTTATTCATTCATACATTCATTCATTTTTATTCATTATTTTATTCAATTATCAATTATTTATTTCTTCTAAATTCCATATCTAAATTTCAAATGCAAATCAAAAAGATAAAGCTTAACATGCCAATGGCGCAAATTCAGAATTTCAGTTTATTTCATACACATATGCTACAGCTTTACATATAATTAATACAAGATAATCGTATAAGTTCATAATTTTCAACTTTTCCAGATTTTTTGCAGTATATAACTTATAGAGTTAGAAATAAATTCTCACTTTCCTTTTGAGCTTAAGTCATCAGTACTATAAAAATTGTATTTCACTTATCATATACCTCAAACAAGATTTTTTAATGATGTTGAATTAAAAATTTAACATAAGTGTACATAGTTTGAATTGAAACAATTTGCTCGTTACAATACAATGAAAGCGGAATACAATGAAGAACGTTTCAGAGTACAATTTTTACCTCGTCAACCTTTCGCATCATGTAAAATGATATGCTGTGTTGAATTGATTTAGGTTATGAAGATTTGTGAAGAGGTTTACGCTTTGAAGTTTTCTTAATTTTGCTTTTTCAAACATCATAACCTTGAGACGAATGGATGAATTTTAAGTTAATGTTGTTCTGGGGAAGTCCGTGTAAGTTGATATGATATCTTTTGACATTTGTAAATCCGCGTATACTATTCGGGAAGAGAAGTTTAGTTTATATACATATATTGTAGGTTTTTCATTTATTTATTTATTCATTCATTTTATTATTATTATTATTATTTTTGATAATTCTTATATATAGATCATGGCGTTTGAGAACTTGCAATACCATAAACATTTGGAAAGAGGAGTTTACATGCAAAAATGTTATCTTTTCTTTTCTTTCCTTTTTTTTATTTTGTTTTTCTTTTCTCATTTTTTTCCAGAATTTTTGTATAAGATATAATTTATATGATTTATAATTTATATGTTAAAAACGATGAAAAGTGCCATCAAAACCTGATACTAGTATATGTTCTTTAATTTATTGTAGATAATTAAACGTATTTAATTTCTGTTTACTTATGTACATTTTAGAATATTTTAATACATATACATAAGTAAACGACAACAATGTATTTATATGAAGAGCAGAAAGTTTGTGCATTTCCTGTCAATAGTATCCCCACCTCTTCTCTAAAATTTACAAAGATCGCATTTCCTTTGATGTTCATTATATATAAAGCGAATATGATGAAATAATATTGGAACAACGACTGCTACAATACAAAATCATAATGACAGGTATATGCTCCATGTTCAGTATATAAATATGGGTTTCTTCTCAGCCCCACGATCTAAATGTAATCAACATTACAACCTGTCAGTGCTCTCCCCTCATTATACGGCCCCTAGGGACACGAGTATCGGACCCGCAACGCCAGTCAATCCACATTCACACAACAATTGCCAAATACAACACTACAGGAGCCAGCTTAGCCTCCGAGTCCTATAAGTCGCTCCACATGAAACCTGTCATCATTTTAAACGTTGAAAGAAAAGAATGAAATAAAAGAATTTTACGCACCGATTCCTTCCGTTTTATTCAGTGTTTATGTAAATTTTACACCGCTGTTACCTAAAGAAATTGTATACCAGTACATATATGTTGACAGTTTGTACCGTGTAATTAGGAATTAATAAAAGATTATCGGGTGGGGGTAAACTTAACTAGGAAGCAATACATATGTTGCTGTCTGGATTGAAAAATTATCGAATCGACGTAAAACTCCGTTCAGAAATTCTGAGAGGTTTTGTTGGTCGATCGCTTACTATGCTGTTTAAAACCACATGTAGTTTTAGAATATAGAATCAAATATTGCAATATTTTATCATTATAGTTTTCATTTCAGTAAACAATAAAACGTATTCTATAAAGATTTAGATTTCACGAAGATTTCAATAGAGATCTTTCCTCCCAAACTATCTTGTTAAAAATGTCGCGGGTCTTTAATTTGCCTGAGATGCTGACCACCTTCTTCTATATTTATAATTCCCCCTTACGAAATATTTTATTCAACATTTTAGGTCTAAATTTAACATCAGAAATACAAAGGGAAACAATGTAACATAACTCTCTAGGGTGAACATTGACGGGAAAGTTATTTGTACATATGTTTCAGTTTTAATATAAACACTCTGATATGTTAATGCTTAAGTCTTATCGTCTTGTCTTAGCCTTTTATAAAGTGGTTTAGATAAACCTTCAAGCTATCACGGAGTTTGTCCTCTCCGAAACAAAAAGTAAAATCTTATCAAAGCATTATGTTACAAGAAAACGAGGGACCTACGTATATTGGATGAAGTTTTGTTTTCAAGTGTTACTTTGTGTTTAGTCCGTATCTTACAATATTCTTTATTGTGAAAAAGAAACATTGCAGACGATGAACTCGTTAGATGTTAATATAGTTTGTTTATTGCTCACAGAAAATGATGCTTTTTCAGACGATGCCTGTTTTGAATAAGTTGGAGACGCCGAGTTTTTGTGCTGGGTGTGGAGTTCGAATCCTTGATCGCCATTACCTCTTAGCAGTGGACAAACAATGGCATGTGCATTGCTTGAAATGCTGTGAATGTAAACTTCGACTGGAGTCTGAACTGACCTGTTTCGCCAGGGACGGCAACATCTATTGTAAAGAAGACTATTATAGGTAAAAGACATTTCTTATATATGCGGAAATATGGTACCTGTATAACGCTCATAAAACATCATTCGATGTAAACAGATAAATCTATTACGATTTCATTTTATTCTGTCACATTAATTTTGTAAATGTTATACAGGAAAAATCCATGCACTATATTTACAAAAGAAAGTGCTTCATTCTTTAAAAAAAATAAAATATCAATAACTACACGCTTTAAAATTATTGCAGAATTTTTTTCTCTCTTTCTTTCTTTTTATTTTCTATATATATTTCGTAATTTTCAGTTTCCGGTCGAATCACTTTGTTTTCCGGAAAAGACGACGTCATCTGAGTCATTTTTGTAGATAATCCGCCAGTGTCATTGTATTTTACAATCAAATCCCAGACAGATAATTCGCGTGTAAATGATTTAATCTGTCTGATCCAGTGCCTCGTGTGTATTATTTTATCATATTTAAACGAATTGAGGAGATAACGCAGCATGTTTTGTATGATAAAAGAACATTGTCAACGATCGATAACTGCTTTTTTTCAAATGTTATCTCTAAAATCTTCGTCTTATTTCTGGCCTTTTCTTTCATGCAGATGTAAAAGTGGTATAATTGAGACAAGAGTGTTTTTAATTTTCTTTATCAGAATGAGCAACACTGTTACGTTTTGAGTATAGATGCAATACATTCTATGTAAATTTCAGATAAAGACCGGTGTCAGATTTCCGGATTTTATTTTATCTGCTCTTTTTACTAAATTGGTCGAGCAAATAAATATGTTTCTTCACCATTTCAAGTGGGACGTGAAGTTTTATGTTTGATAATCCATTGTCAATATTTATTTTCTAAGCCTGTGCCGTTTACTCGCTCACATTTTATTCTTTGATGAGCAAACACGATATAGTTCTAGTTTCCTCATGCGCTTTCCCATGATCGACTTCAGATTTCTACTTGATTTCTATCGATGTACACTTCATATTTGGTAAAAATTTAAAGTGGAAGACAAAACAAGTATGTGGTGAACATAATAATTGCTGAGAGGAAGTACCCACTCATTTGGAAGAATAAAAGAAAATTTCAACAAGCCGGTGCACAGATATATTTTTAACGACTTTTAAAAATTACAGTACTGTGAAAAATTAAAACTATCTCTGATGAAGGGGCACAAAAGAATTTTCTAAATTATCGAAATATGAACTCGTAGTAAAGACAACTAGTGATTGTCCATGCTTTTCTCTGAGAAACATATATTTGAAGAAAATGGTTTTTCTGGTAGACAAACCTCTCTCCTGTATTGGTACGACATACATAGGCTTTAGATTTTACAAGTCAAACGTTTTGGGAAACTGCGATATCAGAAAATACAAACTGTTTTGAGCATAACATCGATTTTACGAACCCGTAGAGGGTATTCATAGAAAGATAACTTCACACGTGTCCTAGCCATCATAACACCTTCCTTTAAAGACCGATTTCAAAGGCGAACATTTCTGTGTGTACAGGACGACAAACGCCTACAATTAGAAAAATAAAACAGAACGTATGCTTTTATTTATAAACAAACGAATTCAACTTTTGATGAAGTGTTTGGAAACATAATTTTCCGAGAAGACATATTTTCAGTCATTATATGGGTGTAAAAGGTGCAGATTACCGTTAGACGCGTCACTCAATAAACGTTGACGGAATAAGGGGGCGTAACTCATCTTGTTCAACGTTATCACCAAGAAAATTGCGCAGCTTTGATGGAAGAATATCTCATTTTCTGGCATACTTATGTTAATTAAAACATTAAAATATTCTGTTATGTGCTCTGAAGTCAAAGAAACCGAGCACTAATATTGTGTAATTTTGAAACCCTAACTTTCCTACGTTTGTTAAAAAACCACAAAACAAATTAATTTACTTGTCGCCGATGCTGCCATTGCAGACGGACTTCCTGTGGTACAAATTGTGCCAACCCCTTCATCAAGAAAGTTCTTTATATTGCAAATAACTTACTTTCATACTTTATCATTTGAGGGAGTTGACACGTGATAAGTTGTGCCGCGCGATTTTTCTATAAAGCTATTGTGTTGGTACTCAAAGCCTTACTCAAACAGCGCTTTGGTGGTCCTACTGTAACGTATTCACCCAATGTTTATTTTGAAATGTTGAAGCCGATATCGAGCGATGTTTTTACGTTAGAAACTCTCTGACTTACTTTTTGTGGGTGTCATTCTCCTGTAATATTTGGTTTCAAATTATGTTTCTTTACTCAGTGTTTTGATAAAACGTCAAGATAATAATACGAAAAGGAAGGGGAAATGTATAGAGCAGTATAACTCTACACACTTCCGAATCTCTTTAATTGTAATTAGATCTGAAATATTTGGTATAATCAAGGGCGGCAATCCAGGACAAAAGGGCGTCGCTGTAATAGAACGTGTCATTCTATCGGGAAGAAGGGAAACTCGTAGGAGGGAGGCAAGGAAAAACACAAGTATCGTAGAATTCAGAGAATTATCTCCAATCTTGATACGCCAACTTCATTTATTATTGTATAATTTTTCAGAAAACATTTTGTAAAAGGATTCCTGTCTTCTTGGGGTGCCATTGCTATACGGGTTTGAAACAGATTTCCGGTTTTTTAAGTTACATAAACTTTGGGAAGGCACAGATTCGAACACTCCGATGTCAAGAAGCATTACTGTAACAGTCGTTATAAGCATTTCTCCTCACAACGCTGTATAATTTCGACATGTCAATCAAAGCCTATTGACGTATCGTGTGTCAGCATTTGATAAAGGCATTAAGCATATCTCAGATGAGATTGCAACACTCTTTCTGGGAATTCTATCTCAGAGTTGCGATTCGAACACACTGGTGTCACTTCCACGGACCACCTCTCGAGAGTTTTCCTCAAATACACATTTCCTCTTTCGAATATTTGTCATAAAAACAAAATATCAATTTTCCACGTTTCATATATACCAGGTGCTAAAAACTAGAGAGAACAAATAGTTTAGATGCAGTGACAAGAGAGCTGTATCCTGATTGGCTAAATCATGAACCTTGCAAAAATTTGATCTCGCAAACGTCTCGGTGAAACTGATTTTCGTTCGCATGGATTCAAATTTTCACATGATGGAGTCGGTTTGAGCATTCTATCATTTTTGTACTAAGTTGAACTTGGTGCAATCGAGGTAAATTGATTTTCCATCCCTCAAATATTGATAGAAAATGTAACAAGGTCTCTAAGTGCATATTTTTGATTGGAGAAATAATAACCGCAGGCGAAATTCTTACAAAAACTTAACTCCTCCTTATCCCGGAAATCATCGTAACTGATAATTTACAGTCTTAATAAATAATTTCCATTTAAAGTAATTTTTGCTTGAAAGTAGAAAATTACAGAAAGTGCCGTGAAATTTGCAATCCCTCCCCTTTCCAAACAAAACAAAATAAAAAAAAACCGAAATGAAATAATAATAATAATAATAATAATAAGAAGAAGAAGAAGAAGAAGAATAACAACAACAACATCATCATCATCATCAACAACTACAACAAAATAAATAAAGAAAAACCTCACAAAGAAAGAAAATTAAAACAGAAAGGAAAGCACCCCCAAAATGAATAAATAACTATTGAAATAGATATTAACAGATATATATATATACTTTTCTATTAATAATAATAATAATCCTCAATATATCCCAAAAAGAACAATGCCGAATGTAAAACCTCAGGGATTTCATCCATTTCAAATTACTGTTTAATATTTGTTATAAAATGATAACTCTACCTTTTTAATTCTAGGTTTGAAGGACAGGCATTTCATGATAAAACGTTTTCTGTTTTCTTTTTTTGAAAATTTGAATCATATGTTCATTTTTACTATCAACTTTAAATACTAATCAATTTTAGGGAATTCAAAAAATGCAAAGAAAATTAATTAACTATATTTAACATAGTATTAATGAAACTAGTCTATAGTTAGGTTAAGAAATGAAAACAAGCAGCAGCAATGTATACCTGCAGAAAACGTCAACAATAGCGTGGTAGTCATCTTAAGACAGAAAATGAAATTTAATTTCATGCGATGTTAACCATGAAAATACGCATAGTCGTTATTACCACATATTCAAGTGTCACTTGTGTTCAATAACTAAATTACAGACTTCTGGCGCTTGAAATAAAATCTTGTAAAAAGATTGTACCAAAACAAGAAAATATAATATTTAAGGAAATAGATTTTTAATTTGAATACAAAAGTTGAGAATTAACCCTTGAATTCTACAATAAAATGAGGAGATGTATAATTCTTTAAATCTGTTGTAGTTATTATTTATAATTTTAATCTTTTGAGAATTTAAATTCAAACACATTACGCACTTTCTCAAATAAAAGCTTTTCAAATATGACGGTTCAATGTATACTCTTGGAGTTTAATACTCAGTTCGACATGGGTGTTTGCAAATTAGGTGGTCCAAGAGATGTCATTGGCATTCTAGGCCGGAGATTCAAGAAACAATATCGACACTATTATCTTTGAAAACCTCCGAGAAGACCCGAAGAGAAAAGAATAGACAACTCGCACTCTTACGCATGTCGTGCGAGAAATGAGTATGATACATGGTTAGTAGTGGAGAGGGTAATTTTCTTGTCAAGATTTGCCCTGGTACTTTTACGGTTAATATTCATGGTAAAACCTGCTGCCTCCACTGTATACTACAATAAATAAATACTGCGTGGAATCCAGTACAATAATACAACACCTATTAAAAAATTATACTTCGAAATATCGTGATTAACTGAAGCTTACTGACCCATCTAAACTGTATCACTTTTCTGAAATTACATGGTTGAGGATCTTTTACAAAAATGTCTGTTTAATATTAATATGTGTAAATTTCGCCAGGTAAGCGCCATCGCACAAAGTTTCGTACGAGTTATCAGTCTTTATTGGTACTGAAGGTGCATTAACATATGTAGTCACAAAGTTTTAATAGAACATCTCTGCTTAAATATAGGTAATAAATAAATTACTTAATCTAATAATTTTACATTTAAAACCATAGGGTCTCACTGCAGTAACGTAGTCATAGATCTGCATGGTATAAATTCTCTTATGAACCATTTAAAACACATGTATGTATCTATTTGCATACATGTTGAAGGATAGATAGATCGATAGCAAAACTCAGGCGCTAACATGCTCACAAAAACTTTTATTATCATCAACATACAAAACAAAGGGAAACTTAAAACACCTGCTGGAATATACAAAATAACCATTGCTCTTCTGATGGTCCAGATTTTCGAAACTCTGCATCTGGCTGGAACCTGTTTTCGCATATGTGATATCGCGCTTTGGTCTCGTTTGATGAGATTCCTCCATCTTGAACTGATTAATGTCATCCAAGTCCTGGAAACGCTTTCAGGGGACTACTGAAAAACATTAGTATCTTTGATCCGAAACAGAGTTATAGACAAAAAGAATAAGCGTACAAACATTTTTCTTTTTATATCTGTTATACGGAGTAACACCTGGCATGGCTTGTACTTTACAGATTATGTAGAGCCATATTAAACAACTTCTTTGTTACGATGGCAAGTAAAAAATTAAAGGAAAGATCCAGGAAATATTTTGATAGTAGGTCTGGATATATAAGGAAATACAACTTTCAAATGTAGATAAGGGTTTAACCCAACACTCCATCTTCCGTCAGTAATATTGTCCAATTACAGAATCAAATTTTCCTTTTAAAATCTGTTAATACATCCTTTGTACATAGAGTAATGCTACTATTACTCAAGACTAAGCTTCCAATAGAAAGTTTACATATGTATCATGACGTGGTTTTCAATATTTGTTTTTTTTTTTTTCTTACAGAAAGTTCACATGAAGGAAATCTTTTTCAATTTTACAATGTCAGATTTTCCTAATAAATTCGACTACATTTTGAAATATTTAGATATTTTTACTTTCGTCTTTTTCTAACTTTAAATTTTTATGATTTAAAGTGAGGTCATGTGCTCACTTTAAATCATAAAAATTTAAAATTAGAAAAAGACACTTTTTTATTGAAAACCTTCACGGCAAAAGTTGAACACAAATACACTCTATGAATATTACCTTAATTTTGTTTTCATAACTAGTACATGCATATTAATTTGTGGTACAACGTTTTTTCGTGAAAAATATATCATGTAGCTTAACAATTGTTAATTTGTATATACTACAGCAAATTAGATATTATCACGTGAATAGAATTTATACACGTGATAGATGGTAAATATACCATTGAATATGCATATTAGTGTTGATTCATCTTTTCCGTGGATTTGTCGTCACATGATGACGACATTTTGTCTCTGACGTCATCTAATCATTGCTCCCTCTTTCAGAAGATTTTCCGTGAAGAGATGCTCTATGTGTGGTTTGGGAATAGCGGCGAATGAACTTGTAATGCGTGCCAAGGACTATGTCTACCATCTACAGTGTTTCTCGTGTGCGTCGTGTCACAAGACTTTAACCACGGGTGATCAGTTCGGTATGAAGGAACACCTTATTTATTGCAGAGATGACTACGAATTTTCATTTCACGGAGAATTCTTTCCGGTCATGAATCCGGGGATTCCGTGTGGACCTGGGGCACATATGCCATTCTACAATGGCGTCGGGACTGGAGTACAAAAAGGTCGCCCCCGGAAACGAAAGAATCTAGGTTTAGATCGGCACGATGGTTGTCCTCCGGGAATGGGTAAGTGGCACAGTCATATTGATATCTTTTCATTAAAAAATGTCTATAAGCGAACAGGAAACAAATTCTTGAATGACAATCCTCTCTGTTCTATTTCAAACAAAAATGCCCCAAAACCAAAGATGTACAAGTAAATATACTCAGAACTAAAATATCTTCTAACATATTTTGACCTAGTAAGGAAAAAATTATGTTAATCAAACTGGTCAGTATGTAGATTGGTGAAGATATACATATGTTATCTGATTGTATGTACACATATTATAGTATATGTTACTTGCATGAATATTGTAGTCAGTTATATAATTATGTACCGGACTTCCCTTTGGAGGACTTCTTCGAATCTTTGTTAATAGTTATTATACAAATGCGCGGATCCAGAAATTTTTGTCAGAGGGGGTCCAACCAAAAAAGGTAAATTTTTCTCTTAGACGAGGGGGGTCCAACCCCAAAAACGGCCAAATATTACCTTTTTTTGGTAAAATTTTCGGATTCCAGGGGGGGGGGGGGGGGGTGCCAGACCCCCCTAACCCCCCCTCTGTATCCGCGCATGATACAGTTCAGGTATTTGTACAGTACGATAAACAAGTATCAGTTTAGATGAATAGTATATTTCAAATTTATTTATTATTTATTTATATATTATATATTTTATTTTATCTTATTTATTTATTTATTATCTAATTATTTTGTATAATATGCCATGTTTGAGAGAGATGAAGTTAATAGACTTCCTCGGGATTACTAGTCAGGTTAAATATTGATTTAGATATAAAGTGTATTTCAGATTTATTTATTCACTTATTTATTTTTATTTTTCTATCTAATATCTATCTATCTATCTATCTATCTATCTATCTATCTATCTATCTATCTGTTTTAATGGTAATTTTGTATGATACAGATGAAGGCGATAGTCTTCCTCGCGAATTATTGTCACGTTAAAACCTCAAGCGAGTGTTGCATATTGATCAGATGCAGTGTATAAAGACGTACATTAAAAATTATAAAGTTGTCCTGGTGAATAAGTATGATTAGGCATTCAGCATTGTAGAAACCAAAATAATGTTTCCGTCTAGATAGAAATGCATTCCAGGCACGGATCCTTAAGTTTTGTAGAGAGGGGGCAACCCTAATGAATTTTCCGAGACGGGAGGGGGGGTCGACTCATGTTTTTGTTTGTAAAACTACTTACTTTACATCGAAAAATAACAAGGAAAGTAATTTTTGCGGAATCTCAAGATGGGTCCAGACCCCGGTCCTCCCCTCCGGATCCGCGCATGCATTCTGTTTGAAACAAACATCGAGCGGGTAAGATTTGGACACCGAACACGTGATTTAGGAGTATAAACCTCAGCTCTGTCATGATGTTTAATCAGTAAAGAACACAATGTACTTATATCGTGAGCGTACTTTGTTTATCAATAAATAGTTTGGAGACAAAACAAAAATAAATAAAACCAACGTATTATGGCGTTTTCAATAGCCATAGTCACCATAACCAATCCCCGCTATACGTAGTAACACAGTCCGGGAATCCATGGACCACCTGGAAAAGTGAAAGGGCACTAAAATGAAGTACATTGTTGACGTCACGTCATGATTATTTCACGTTATTCGGTCTTTTCGTTACAGAGTTATTTCCAATACGGAGTATCGCAACAACTAAAATCCGTCACGGTTTGCATTTAGTCACCTACCAAATCCATTGTTCTCGATGTGGGCACTTTTATGTGGGCAATAATTATATGACGTCACAACAATCACAAAATGCGCGTGTATGTTGAAGTTATTGTAGTTGCCATATACTGTATTTGGGAAGGTATCTGACTTAAACAATTATGACGTCATCAAATTCTATAGAAACCGATCTACCGTCCCAAATGGGAAATAAATCTGTTTAATGGGAAAAAAACCCTCAATAAATGTAGGCCACCATCTAATTGATTAAAGGGACATAGTCCGAGACTGGAAAATTTTAGCATGTAAAGGATAGATTACGAAAATATCTTATCTTTCCTGTATTACATAAATTATAAACTTTGAGTTAATTGCAAAATTTAAAACTAAAATCCCTCAATGTTTCCGAAGAATAAAGGTAATTGAGTCTAATTAAATTCGGTTGGTATCAATTCCCCAAATAAGGCGATGCTCCGTCCATAATCATGCGCGTGCGCGGATATTCACTGTAGAAAACAACAAAAATGGTTCACATGGAGGAATTCGAACACGAGAAAAGCAAAAGTGTGGTAGAAAATAACTTTACACAAACTCAGAAGCCCGAAAAAAAAAAAAAAGAAAAGAGGAACAAATGTTAGAATCGGGTAAAGCTCGAGTTTCATTGTCACGTGATTTCCTCTGACCGACCTCATCAATATTCAAGGAGTTGGCCTGGTTATGTTGCAAATTTAAAACGAGCATATCTCGTTAGCGACATCGACTTTGGTAACGATACTTTTTACACATCTTAGGTAATATACTAGCAATCGATTGCCGTTTAAGAAATCCTTTTACATTTTTTTTTATACTTTTCCCGACTTCATTCGGACCATGCTCCTTTAAATACGAAGAAATTTCTACCCATACAAGATCTACGTTGTCAACGTCTACGGTGACAACGGAACCACGAGTCAACGTCTACGGTGACAACGCCCACCGTGACAACATCTACGGTGAAACGCTTACCGTGCAAAGGACCAACGTGTCAACTTCTACCGTGTCAACGGTTCCACGTATCAGCGTGTATGTGACACTGGGTCGTGATTTACACTATCTCATCACCGACGACGACAGGTGGGGCTCGAACTTGAGTATTTTAAATCTCTATAGTTACGCAGAAAACGAAATGAGCTGAACCGGGGAAGAAATATCAAATAATGTAGTATTGGTGAATTAGACGGAGTTATACTGCTCAGTTTTATACGTTGGCATTTAAAACGATCAGTTGGCTATTTGTAAGACTGGATTTTGTATAAAGCATTTCAAACCAAACATTCATTGTTTCAATTCTACAACGGCTGTGCGTAAATCCAGAATTAAGGAACCAAAAAACAAACGAATGGAAGAGAAAGAAACAAATATGTAATCTTAAAAATCTCAGATAAATCTTTAAAATAATGGAAGTTGGCGGCTTGTGTTTGTCTAGGCAGCCGTTACCAAATGTTTATAGAAAACAAAACTGACAAACTATTTATCATGTAAATAAGGACTTGTCAGAAAAGATTTAAACGTGTTATGTTGGTCAACACACACGAGGACCAACACAAATATTGACATTCCTATAGAGAGGCAGATCTACTCACTGTCGTCTGCTCTACTCTTTAGCCACTGATCGATTACCTCTAGTCGATCAGATGAAAAATCAATCAGTTAAGATCATTAAGTATGGATGTTTCGGAAATGTGAAAACCGTTATCGGTTTCCGTCAAATTATGAGATTTATTGGTTTCGTTTCCTTGTTGTCCCTCTGAATACGTCCATTAACGAAATATTAAATCCGAAATTGATTCTCTTCAATCATTCAAAATTAATAGTCCACGTTAATCCATATGAGGTTAAATGAGTTCAATTTTATATCATTAGTATGTTTTGAATAACAGTTGCGCTTTTTAGTACAACATTTTTTTCAAGGGGGATGTATCAAGCTATATTGCTTATATTTTCTGCATTTTTTTCTATTGTATTTGATTCAGACTTATTTTATGACTTTATGTTATCATTTAGATTCACGTTAGAAAATTCAAAAAGAGATAAAATATGTGCCTGTCTACTTTATCTTCCATAACGAAAAAAAAAAAAAGCCGTAAGAGTATATAGAATTCTCTGGATTTGTCAGATTTGACGCAACGATACGTAAAAGAAATGTTTCCCGTGGAGAAGGGCACAGAGAAGTAGATAAGGGGGAATTCACATCTTGTACGGTGTGATTGTAACGTGTAATTAGCTATGAAGTATCAGAAACGCACTGGAATGACTCGCACGCCTTCTACTCCTCACTTTGAACATACGATATACTTTGGGATATATTATTGCAAATATCGTTCAGTTCAAAAATATCAAATATAGAGGTGCGCTAACCTGTCTATCGATTATTTTATATTGCATTTAAAGTATGTAATCCGAATAGTATTTTATATTTGGTATTGGATATTGGCTGGAGTTATCAGAACTACTATGGAGAGTATTGTACCAGAAACATGTGTGCAGTACATATATGAATTATAAAGCCGGCGTGGCCTAGTGGTATCGCGCTGGATTCCTGATCCGGAGGCCGGGGTTCGATTCCCGCTCTGGTCATGCCGGTGTCCTGTCTTTCGGATGAGACAGTAAAAACCGAGGTCCCTTGTCGTGGTATGCATGGCACGTTAAAGATCCCTCACTGCTTCGGGTGGGTCCGTTGCAAAGGTCAAAATTTGTATGCCCCGCATCAGGCAGATGCCGACACCATATACGTAAAATATTCGTGTTGTGACGTTAAACAAAAATCAATCAATCAATATATGAATTATAATAAAACTTCCATCAATTGCTATATATTTTGAGATATTACCTTCTTATAAATTCCCAGTTTTCAATGTTTTCTTACAAAATACTCCTTTATATAAGGTCACCTTTGAATAGCGGTCACCTTTAATTCATCCCTTAGGTGACTTTGTACACAGACTTGACTGTACATTTATTCTAGTAAATGGTATTAAATGGTATTAAATGGTGTAAATGGTATTAAATGGTGTAAATGGTATTAAATGGTGTAAATGGTATTAAATGGTATTAAATGGTGTAAATGGTATTAAATGGTGTAAATGGTATTAAATGGTATAACACAATTATACAGACTCATAATGTGATCGTAAATTATCCATTATGTGATATGACAATTCATGGTCGAAAACGGCAAAAGACAATTTGAGAGGGTATTCATCATCACTCAGTATATTACGATATTTAAGTTATATTAAGATATTCTAATGACCTAACAAAAAAGGATTTTATAATAGTCTGTCAGACAATGTTATAAATATATACTTATTGAGCTTCGTCTCGCATTTCTATCATTTAAGTAGTCCATATCAAAGTCCAGTGCTTGAAATACTCTCACTTGACCGCAGGAAAAAAACCCTCTCACGCAACAGGCTTGACCGCTGGAAAAACTCTCACTCACTAACCTTGACCGCTGGAAATACTCCCACCTAATAACCTTGCCCGCTGGGAGTACTCCTACTCAATAGCCTTGACGCTGCAAAAAAAAAAAAAATCGCAACTCAAAAGCCTTGACCGCTGAAAAAACTTTGACACGGTAACCTTGACCATTGTGAATGCTTCCAATCAAAAGTACTGAAAACAAAACAACATGATATGAAAAGGGAAATAATTAATTATCTTTCTCACAAAAATAAACAAATAAACAGAAAGAATGTATGGAAATAAAGTTCATTGATGTGTACTTTCTATAAAGGATCTTATCCGTGTAGAAATTATTTTAATCCTTCCCAAATTTATCTAAGCATGGAATAGTAAAGCTACAAAATAAGTGCATGTGATATTTCAAAAAATATTCGATAGCAAAATAAATTCGGTTCGAAAGAAATTCGATATTCTGTTTCATTACCAGGGATGGATTGAATAGGTTTTAGTTGAACATGTAAAATAAAGAACTCTACTTTTTACTGAGCGTAAGAACGGGTTTTTACCAAGAGATTGTAAACTATTCTTGTTTCGCAGGGCATAAGATGTCTATTTTTCGGGATCGGGAAATCTGTTATACTCATCAACATTTTGTGTTGTCAGTGTGTCAAACGCTCAAACAACTTCACATTACAAAACAATTTCCTCCAAACTGCCCACCGGCAGAGTCTTTGTGAAGCAACACTTTTAGCCTCACAAGCAATGAGAGGGACAGGTCGACTAATGCTGTGGATTTTTCCCTAGCAGAAAAAGCAAATGAGTTTTAAGGATACCCACATACATTTTGGTATTTCTTTGAAATCGAATATGGCCGTTCTTGGTTTATTAAAAGGAAGTTAAATACCGTAAAAACACAAAGTAAATATCATTTAACAGAGAATAATCACACATTTGTCGGATTTTGGTCGATACTTTTTTGTCAGAACTGTATATTTTATTTTTTTTTTTAGTTTTATCACGTGTATCTTACTAAATCATATTGACACGACATACAAATCCTATTAGTTTCATAGAGAGAGAGAGAGAGAGAGAGAGAGAGAGAGAGATGTACATGTATTAACTGTAGGTGATGTTGGACTTTTACATTCGCGGATGCACTTTATGCCATTTATTTGAAAAGGAAGCGGTTATAGTTACTCACGAGATGAAGAGGAAATTCGCGAACGTCTCACATCTTGACTACTTCACTCAATTTATGAATGGATAGACTAATCCCCTCTTGACATCTCTTTTTAGTCCTCATTAATTTAGATCACGAGTTGCAGGAAATTGACAATTACAGACAAGAGGTGACATGACCAAGATTTCAAAACAAACCGTCCAATCACATCTCAATGTTTTATCACGTGATAATTATAGTCCATTGTTTCCGATACCATATTGTGCGAAATAGCCCTCGAGAATGTCGGGAAACGAAATTAAATGTTTTGTCTTGTAAACATAGTCGATCAAATCTGATCATGATCAAATTGACACTTCTTCTCTCCGATTATTGAATTCATTATCGCTTGTTTTGTATTGAACAAGAGGGCAAATTGTTTAATGAATATTGTTTTAATCAATTTAGAACAATGAGGGAGATTGGTGAAATTTAAAGTGATTATTTTTCTATAAATAAACTAGGTGAGAATTATTTATTTAATATTTACAGTTGTTTAAAATCGATGTCATATAAAGGAAATGTTTCGAGTTTCCGTGAGAAAATAATGGGACAATCCATACATATATATACATATATATCGTTGTATATATACTTATATGTGTGTGTTGTTGACATGACAAATTGGTTTTCTATATAGATTACCATATTATTGACTCTCTTCATATCTGAAGGCTTGTGAAATGCGACATTATCAACGAACGGACAACGCACAACATATGCGAAGAAACGGGCAACACACCGAAAAAAATCGGACAACACATAGGAACAAACGGACAACACACGAGAATAATTCATCCAACTGATGCTTAGTACACTGTACGACTATAAGGCAGTCAAAAATGGAAAACAAATCATCAAACCATGGCTAGCGATGTGGAGGATCCGGGTTCGATTCCCAGATTGCACCACTATGTATTAGAGTTTGGTCCCTCCCACCTCCCCCGGGGTCTTTGTTGTGATGTGACTGATAAATTGTTAAAAGCGACGTAAAACACCAATCAACCAAACAACCAACTTCATACCATGATGATATCAGGCGTGCAGATTTGACGTTGGGCTTGTTCAGAATTTGAATTTTGACACATCTCCTTGGTTCGACATATCGTAACATTGGGAATAAAGTTTCGTGAATTATCAACAACAGCAAATATGACAAAGCTTTATCTATGTAAGTATGACCTCGGGAAATCTTTATCTGTGTAAGTATAACTTCGGGAAATCTTTATCTTTGTAAGTATGACCTCGGGAGCTAGTGGAGATCCGTTGCACAGCTACCTCTAAATTCATCTGGTAATCTCGGAATCACTTCACCCAGGTTATCCTTATGCTTCAGTGAATACATACCTGGTGACTTTGAGAGGTCTTGAAATCACCAAGATGAACGTTTTACATTTTTATGCCCCCGGGTCGATATATCGGCGGCATATTGTTTTTGTCTTGTGTGTTTGTTCGTTTGTTTGGTTTGTCTTTCTGTTGTCAACTTTGACATTGGCTTTTGAACCGTGAGGGACAGAGACTTCATATGTGACATGCGTACACAAGTAATGAAGCCCTTTCAAATGACACTAAGGTCGATGATATTTTTACCTTGACAATGACCTTCACGCTGAAAATAACTTTTTGGACTTTGGTGCCACCGGGGGCATTAGTGTTTCAGATTTTTCTAATACTATATCATAAAGGGTCTTTATATATACTGATTTGCAAAATTATAGATATATCAGTTAGTATCACAATTTGCTTTTCTTAATGGTTGCTGTCAGGAAAGTGCAGATTTTTTTCCCAGTTTCTTTCATAAGATATTGATTATGTATTTCGTTTGGTTTTTATGTTTGTTTTGTTGTTTAATGATTAAAGAATATATAAAAACAAAAACAAAAAATATAGAAATGCGACGCGACTTCAGAACTTATTTTCCAACATGCAGCCAGTCCCAGCTACATCATACTTTAATCTATTTATAATATAAGGTAATGCGCGTTTGGATATTTACGATAGTGACTGTAGTTTCAAAACGAAAAGCAAACAGGACAAAATCAAAAGTATTTCTGTTTTCTAAGCATTGAATTTTATTGCAGACCGTTATCAATTAACGTCGCAGTTCGTTCATTCCCGACTTCACTTGATTTTCAATATCGTACAAATTGGACAGAAAAATCTACAAGATTTTAGAATTATCGTTATTTTATCTGATGTCCGGCATGGGCGTGATCAATTAGGTGTATGGCACGCGCGAAATTGACATTAATAGATGAAGAATCGGCCATAATCCAGTCAATATTTCTACCAATGTTTGTCTTGACATTAAGGACTTCGATAAGGTTATAGATGTCATTTCTGAGAATGTTGTTCTGAATCACAGGACAATTGTTGAAAACTCAATCTCTACGAAAGAAATGAGAAAGGAATACTTTTGATTTTGTCTGTCCCGAGAAATATCCACCAGCACTCATAGTGTGAAATAAGCAGTTGTGTCGCGATTCTCTGGAATTTGTATTTTTCTAACTTTGTAATTCTTTTTCACGTGCATTTTAAGGTTTTGATTAATACAGTGTATGTTCAAGACTATGTTAACGATTGTTAGATATATTGTTTTAACGACATGGTTAAAACTAAGGTGATTTTTAACCTCTCAAAGTCACAGTGCATGTATTCATGTAAATATATAATATTTCAACGAAATGTTAAAACTATTTTATAGACTGTTTAGGAAAAAGTTATGTAAAAGGTCTATGATTAACAACATGTACACTACATTTTTCGTATTAAAGAAGAATTGTTCCTTGTGGTACTTTCTTAAATATATTCCAGTCAAACGTACGAATTCTTTGTAGAAAAGCACCCCTTTAAAATAATGAAGATACACATGTAATTATGCCCCTTCAAACAGCATGTCCGTCTGTCTGTCCAGTTAAGTTTTACAAATCACGTTTCTCAAAATATACAAGTGGGACATTGATTACAGTTATACCAGTAATATATCAGGATAAATTGTTGTGTGTTTCAATCTGTTGCTGCAAGGGGGTGTAATTTGTCCCGTTGAAAATCTCTAGTTCTAATTTAAGTAGAGAAAGACAACAGCAAAACTTATTTAATGTTTACACACTGAAAAACACAACAAACTTTACTATTCAACAGTAATTATAAGAAATGACACAATACCACATTCATCCCCGTTAAATAAGCAGAGAAAAATACAGATTTTATTGAAGAACTCGCCATTTGTAAATAACGGATATAGCTCAAAGCTAGAAAAAGGAAACTGTTCATAATCCATCAAACATGTTAATCACCCATTGAAAGACATGGTTCTTTATCAAAGGCTAGAATACGACTCCTTTGTCCTAACTATTTTAAAGATATTATCAATAGGTGTCGTGTCTATCACGTGACCATATCTTGGTCACTTGAACCACGGATTACTCAGTGGGGTACCACAGCGAGCATGGGCCTCCTTTTGTTCTGAATTTTTGACCAGACAATAAGGTATTAGTTGACATTTTTATTCAAAGGAAGTTTTAAAGTTTTCGGTTCTTTGAACATTGGACTCGAGGAGATGGCGCTAAAATTGCAGTGGTCATATCGTGCGAAGACTTTTCATTCTCAGTTTGTCTTGCGGCCAAATCAACCTCCTTTTGTTACGTTATGTCGTTTCAATAAATACTGTACTTCTTTCGAACATATCAAGTCTCATACAGTCAATTTATCACCATCCTTAAATGTTTGGAAGTGGTTTATCCAGAGGTTATCCAAAGGTCAACTATACTGAAATATTTTGAATGCAGGTATAGTTTCCACTATCCTATTTCTTACACGTCATATTCCCTTTATGATGATGATTTGACTACTGTACCCTCACCTTGTCTTGAAACATTCCAACGCTATCGCTAACTTTCTTAGAAATACGAGCCAGGGACTATTTCTCTTTTGTCCGTATCAGTTGTTATTCGGACTAAGTTTTTATGATAATAACCGAAGTATAAAGCCGTCAAGCACCGATACTACATCTTGTAAAAACACCATAAATAAAGCTCTGTTCTTAACCTAGGCGATAACCTACAAGAAAGAAATGATAAACACAAGGGGACGATGTTTGCAGCATGTGACCTTCTACATACAAACTATCAGCAGCTTTACATTTCTACGTATACAGTACTGAACTACTTCCTGACCATATTATTCACAAACATTACAAAGTCGAGGGAAGGGGGCTTTGTTTAAATAAAGTTCACATAAATACATGTATTTTTTTCCTGACCTGACATTTAATAACACTTCATTATTTGACTTTAGTACCATAAATATCTGCTATGTATTATATTTTAGACTGCATTAATACATTTATAGATTATTTATTTATTTATTTATGTATTTATCTATTTATTATTTTTTTACTTATTTATTTATTTAATTGATTACTTATTGCATTTCATTTTGCACATTGTAAGATATAACAGAAACAAACAATTTGGATGCATATAAGAACACATTTAACTGTATTGTAATTCAGCGTCTTCTCTTTTATTATATATTCTATTATAAAGTGTGACGTGTGTCCATATCATAGAATATGTTATATATAACATCTCCACCTCCATAATTCTGTTGATCCTCCTATGCTGGCACGAGGGAAGGGGAATGTCGTAAATCGTTTTGTTACACACTCGAGGAAGATCCCCTTCTCGCGACACTCCAAAGATTTGAATAAATCTCTTTTCTGTATATTGCGAAACTGCTTATTCATAGTTGTCAAATGACTGATTTACACCGACAAAATACTTCTATATACTTTCTTTCTGTATTTTGTGTGCATAATTTTTTCTCTTTGTTGCAAATTTTGCATGAAATTGCGCAATATTAGTATATCTCATTGAAATGAATTTGTGGTATCGTTTGGTATTTTTGGTTTCTGTGTTTAGTTGATTGGTTTTGTGGTTGTGTAGATAGTTTAGGGGTTTTTTTTTCTTGGTTGGTATTTTATTTTATTAGTATCTTTATTTCGTAGACAATCAGACAATATATAATATATAAGACATCATTAAACAACAAGACAATGCAGAATAATCACACTTCAGTACATAATACACTATGTGGTATTTATCAAACCATAGTGTTTAGATTCATTCTCCTTTGCGAGTACTCATCTGTCCTTTTACATAGCTGTAGAGCTCGTCCACGATCATGTATTTTATTGTTTATGGTATATTTATTACTCCGTGAGACAACATATTGTCCTATGAAATATTTGAAATATTCTGATATTTAAATATGCATAATGACTACTATTTAGTCATTATGCATATTAAAATATCAGAATACATGTATTTCAAATATGTCATAGGACAATAAAAGTATCGCCTTACACGAAATGTTAATTTCGTTCATTTATAATAATAATAATAATAATAATAATAATAAAAATAATAATTTCGTTTAGTTATTATTATTGATATTTATTATAATTATTGTTATTAATTTTTATCACTATTATTAAAAAAAATATTTATTATTGTTGTTGCTGCTGTTGTTGTGGTGGTGGCAAAATTTAAGCCTGATATTTCTGGGATCTCCTTTCAAATCATTAAACATTATGAAACCTTCCTTACAGTATACTTTGTACAATGGTTTGTTCAGTATCAGTGGCGCTTAATTTCTGGATTTCTGCACAGAATTATTGCAATGGTATCACCCGATACTGTATTCAGTCTATGCTCAGCGCTATCCTGTGCTAAAGATGAACGAGGGTGTCAAGAGAATTCGTAAGCTGATATTTTATCAGACAGGAGCGGAAATTTTATGTCACTTCGTGATCAATTCTGATTTCAAGGAAAATAAAAATTAGCGGAAACATCTGGGTACCAACTACTGAAGCAAAAAAGAAAATCCCATTGTATTTCTTCGTCTTCTTCGTGTTCCTTATTTACGAGAATAACAAACTTTGTTCAAAATAGTCGCATTGGGAAATTCAACTGGAGGGAACAACCCTTTTGGGGTTGGAGAAATGAATGTAAAATGTAGACCCTGAAACTCCCTTTACGTGCAGAATGACTTTTTATTATTTTACGTCGTTTTCAAGAGATATTAAGATATGGTGGTGGCTCATTTAGCGTTTGAATGAAGATTTTGATATGCTACTGAGAACTCTAGCGTTTAGTCGAACTACGAATCTCTGACGTTTCAAACGCCATGTGCTGACCCAGAGGAGAGGACCGGGGGTCTGGCCTCACCAGATTCGGCGAAAAAGACTTTTCTTGTTATTTTTCGATATAAAATAAGTGCTTTTACACACAAAAACATAGGTGGACCCTCTCTCGGGAAATTTATTGAGATGGACCCCCTCTCGGAAAATTCATTGGGATGGACTCCTCTCGACAAAATTTCTGGATCCGCGTCTGAAACATTACTTACTGACTCCAGACTATCGTCGTTGTACGCTCCACACAGTATGACGCTATCGGCGAGGTGGGGAGTACGGCCCTGTGTACGACAACACGGGCTACGGCTTTACGACCCACACAGTATGGCATTGCATGGACTGTAGGATGGACTGCTAAACTGGTCTATGTGAATCAGGCGATTTGTTTGCGCTTTGGGACTTAACACGTTTCACAATCACTTTTTGTTTTATGCGCATAGCGATGCAAGGAAAAAATATAAATGTTGAACTAATTATTTTTAATCCGAGAAAGTGGAAGAAAAACAATGAGTAATAGCCATGAATAATAACAAGATTATGTCCTTTTAATTTACAAAAAAGTACTGTCTCCCTTAACATGAAATATAAGATTCAAAGCAAACAAATGAAAAGAAAATAATGATGTTAGCGGCAACGATCAGAATGAATCCTTTCATTGTAAATACTATTGATACGGTGATATAACAGGACGAGCCCAGTTTTGCCATATAAGGAAATTTGTACCGAATTCATGAATGAAATGACTTCGCTAATGATGGAGAATTGTACGGAAGCGCTCGTCAACGAGGAGGGATCCACTTTGATTCAATGGGTTCCGGTTCCGGTGGTGAAGAGCCAAAGGTTACGCGGAACGGACTAGTGGGTCAAGAGTGTGAAAAGTAGGTCATAGACTTCATGTGAACGTATGAACTCTTCGTCTTATACAATCCGTATAGATTTTCATATGACGAAATAAAAATCTTAAGTGTCTGTTACATTTTAATATACATGTATACTGTTCAGTATTTACACAAATATCGTAATCGAATCGTATTATATTGTCTTGTTTGATTAATCTTCTGCCCAATATAATGAAATTATAAAGTATAAGAATATGAAAGTGCTATAGTAGATCTAAGTGATTTGTAAAGAGATTAGCTTTAGATAAAGTTAAGGTGGTGTAAACGGGAAGTACGTGCACAATTTCGGGAGGCCTTGACGTAGACGTCGTTACTTAAATCAAAATCGCAGAATTAAGATCGAAGACCCCGATATGTAAGATTAAGTGCATTCTTATTTAAATATATAAATTAAATCTTTTCTATCAAGCCATTAGTTTACTTTTATTGTGTATCTAAAACGGCTAACAAATTACACTGAAGAAGAGAAATTTGAATAAAAGAACATTATTTCGACCGGTAAGTAAACAACAAATCATATTAAAAACGCTAGTAACATATCTTTTAAACAAATATTGTTGCCGTTCTTGCACTCCTTTTTATTTATTTGTCACAGATCTGCTTTTTGTGTCTTGGTTAGTATAAAGCCATCAATGTGAATGAACTTTATTTAAATTATCAAAGACTTCAGGTTCATTTTTATAGTGTGTCATTGCAAATATTTGTTATTATGGATGCAATATATCTTAACAAAGAATGATTGACCCCTAAACATCATGTCCGTTACGCATCAGTCTAGATGACTAAAAGGCATCCCTGGACACGAGAAAATAAGAGGATGTGATCTCGATGGTTCGGATCCCCGGTCCTCCCCTCTGGATCTGCGCATAGTTCGTCATACAAATACAAATATATATGAAATACATGCATGCATGCATGCATACATACATACATACATACATACATATATATATATATATATATATATATATATATATATATATATATATATATATATATATATATATATATATATACATACATAAACTTTTTCTTCTTGGATTATTTCGATAAACATAAGCTATCAATCATGCTCAATGTACTAAAGCAACTGGAACTTATTTTTACACGATCTGTCCTAACCATTTGCTAAATCCAGCACATTTTATCAATGAGCATCTTTATTTGATTTTTATGAATTCATAAATATCCGACACTATTTCTAAGTGCAGTTCATGCCGAGCTATAATTTGTTTCCGACGCAGGAGAGTTCCATGTATCTAAGCTCTCTGTCTTCAGACGATACTAAACTTGTACATAAATTTCATGTTTCACAGTGGGCAGTAAATAATTTCCCTCTTATATATGATGATAACAAGAAGTGATTTATGTGGAGGGCGACACGACGTGAAAACGTCAAATAGTTTTAAAGAATGGCAGATGGTGCAATTTTGGCAGAGAGAAAAACCTGGAATAAGCTTTAACAAGTTGAGTTCTTCAACATTTATAACAGCCTGTTCCGTAAAATTTTTTTTGTGTGCAAACTGTTGTGTATATCGGCTTTCATGATGTTCACGGTAACGTTGAAGTCCCGGATGTATGGAAGACTGTAAGAAACAGATGATATGTTTGGCAGTCAGACAAGAAAATGCTCCCATAAATTATTTCTGAGGAAGTAATTTGTATGAAAAATTAATTTTTTAAAACTACTAAAACGCGTCGTCAGAAGTCGTCGTTTATAAGTGTTACATACAGATTTACTGATCAAGGACCAGTTCCCGGCTAACACCAGTTACCGGCTACTACGTTATTAGGAGTATTCAAAACAAGAATCGACGACATTTTCGTATGTAATGTTAAGTATCCTATGTATTGCAGACAATCACTCGAAAAAAATCTCATAAATTCACGTTTCAAAAGCCGATAATGTAATAGTCGGTAACTCTACCGGTATTGTCTCCGGACTACAAGTTGTTTTCCTATGTTATTTTGCATTTGGTCTGTATCATAACCATGTAGATCTATATGAAAAAAAGCAAGGGCTTATAAACATGCTTGTTTAAAAGTCATTGAAAAAAGCAACCATTATAAAGGGAGATCAAACAGAATGAATAGCCGAACTTCAGTTGTTGTTGCACGCATAAATACGTATGATATTCAGTGTGACAAACAGGAAAACAAAAAAAAAAAATATTCTAAGTCCATTTCGTATACAAACAAAAATAAAATATTTCTATTCTAATCACTATTCTCACCATTAAAAAAGTGTTATTACCGTTATAAGGGTTACCATGACCTGGCAATATTCCCCATTTAACCAGAATTTCAGAATGTTTAATACGTGATTTGCCCTATGCCAACTCTTATTGAAATGTGCACGTGTCAGATATTACAAGACTTCTCATTGGCAGGTTGAATATGAAGAATAATGACCGTTGTAAAATGTAGACTAGATAACGGATCACGGATATTTTCTCACAGCCCGATCTGGATTATGTCTGATAGATAAATTCTAATTTGAGGACATAAATATTGCAGTGTAAATGTTGACACGATCGTTTTCTTATTCCCTATATGTGATGAGTCAGTTATCATTTACCGTTTGATAATTAATCGTTTGATTTTATGTGCATATGAGAAAGTATGCTTTCTGTAAAATTTCCGTTTTAGGTTACCTAAGATTATTTTCATTTGTGAATATCGGCAACTAAAATAAAACAGTAATATGGAATTTCTACAAACGAAACAAAGCAATACAAAACAAGATGCAGCTAAGTAAAACAAGATGAATTTACAGACAGCAGGAACAAAAGCTGAAAGAAAACCTCGAAAACGTTCTTAAAGTACAAGATGAAGTACATACATAAAAACGTAGGTGTAACCGAGATGAAGACATATTTCTTTTGTAAATTGAACATTTGATGTGTAGAGTTGAAGCTCGCCGGTGCTGCAGCGGAAGTCATTCTGGCAGTTGACAGAATCATGGCGACAGGTGCGCTCCTGTTGAAACCGTGTGTTGCCGTAATCTGGTGCGCATCGATATATTCATAAATTACGACATTAAAACAAACGCATTAAAACCTTTATAAATAATTTGCCTGGGAGGTTTACGCTCCCAGAGTTGACGGCATCTCAATCGACTGAATCCAGCTCGATCTTGAAATGTTCACGAGAATAATTCACAAGTTCCCCTGATCTGAAATATGATGTATCCCCTCTCAGCATGCCAGACATTGGTTTCTCCATGGGAGGTAATGCTGTTTGATGGGTACTTAATATATAAAACCGGCATATCATTTTTAGTTCAGTCAGTGGTAAGTTTGATGGTTTTTCCCAAATATATAATTACGGCACGCAGAGGAACTATCCAAAATCATAATGGGGTTTTAATTTTCGAGATCTTATTTCGCTGCGATATCCGATTTTATGCTTGAGATAGGAACAGAGAAGTGTTAAATGAGAAAATATTTAACAGTCAAAACTCAGAGAGAATGGATTAAAGTATAATCATTTATATTGTATTTATATATATTATTTAATTTATCGTGGGAATTCTTTAATTTATGTATTTATTTATATCTCTTTACTAGTATACGTTTTATTTTGTGACATGAAGATTTCTATATCACTGTTGCTGCTTGATTTGGATTGATGCTTATCATTCATTTACCTACTGAGGCACTGCATTGTAGTGTGGGAGTCGTATAAGAATAACATTGTCTATCTGTCAGCCTGTCTGTATTTGTATTTATTTATTTATTAACTTATAATTTATTTTTAAACTTGAGAAGATATTTAGAATCTTTGACGTTCGTTTCAAACATTTTAATTGCGAAAAGAAATAAAACTAAAGTAAATTCCTAATGTCTCCTTCCCCTAAACATGTATATAAAACCACAACCTGTTCCCAATGTCTCTGTCTTCTATATAAGTATACAAAATTATATTATATTATTTCTTCTTCTAATACTTCTATACGTGTATACCATCGCCTATTCTTTAATTTCTATTCTTCAATACATATTTATATAATACTTTAAATCACAAAGATTTCCACCATTTTCCCGAATTGGACAGCAATTTCCTTTTACCATAGTCATTTAGTTTATCACACCAGGAGTTCGCTAACCAATGATGGTTCTAGATAACATTGTCAACATTGCTCATTTACTGTTCTCTTGTATCCATCTTTCATACGGTTGTCGTAATCGTTCGACCCATCTTTGGCACTCACTAATGGATGTCGTTACGATCTTATCAAAAAGAGCTTTTCAAAGTGATAGAAAGTTGCCTTCCTTCGACTTGGCAAGCAGTTCATCTTCCTGCAGTCTGAAGCGAAATCAAAAGTTTACATACAGGATGTTTTATCTTTTCTTTGTGTTTTCGACAGGCATAATTAAACCGACATGTGAAGTATATGTGATCGTTCTTGGCTGTCCTTCCTGTTATGTAGACAGATCTATAGCAAATATCTCTGTACCCCCGACTTTTAGAGTAGCACCGCCCTATTTAATACCAGAATTCACAGAGTGCAGATCTGGGCCATCTCATAGTCCAAACAATTTGATGTTGGAATATTTTCCGATAGGTCTGTTTGTATTGGTGGTCCCTGATATGTACAAAACTTTACAGTTGCAAATATGATTATTTACATATAGGTTGATTTTACACCCATACGTAAATTTATACATATAAGAGTATAGGCTCAAATCAGCAACCGTATCTTTTTACATCCTGGGCCCGGTGTCATAAACTGAGAAAATACTTAAGTCATGATTTCAAATTCTTCTATTCAACAATAAATTAATAAGTGGGATTTGGATTTTATTGAGGTTTATTCTATCAGTAAATAGAATTAAACAATTCTGCATGACCATGTATTTGAACGTTTGATAATGTGATGAATTAAAATGAAATAATATTTTCAGTTTATGGCGCCGGACCCTGTAGACCTGAATCTGTCCTTTACGATAATCAAAAATACGTCTGCTTCAGTTTCATTATTAGTAAATAAAACATCACATAAATGAGCCACAAATATACTTTTACTTATGTTCATATCTAAAATACCTATTTGAAGTAATTTTTCGAAAAAGGAGTAATTTATGATAGTTTTTTATTTTGTGAATAAAAAATGCGACATATTAGGGTTTATACATTTGACTGGCCACGGTTCAGGGTTTGTACATTTGACTGGCCACGGGTCAGGGTTTGTACATTTGACTGGCTACAGGTCAGTGTTTGTACAGTTGACATTGGCTAAACGTAAACTGTTGAAGTTCGCATTACCTAGAAAAAAATGTTTTTCGATTTCGCCTGGCGTATCGCTGTCATGTTTTGAGATAAAAAATCAATCGAATGTTAAGGCATATAGGTATCAGGAGAGCAATGAGATTGCAGCTATAAATTCATTGTCCATTCGTAATCGATAGAGGAATACAACTCTAATAGATTTGTGGTCAGAGAACTTGTAATTTAGAAATTATTTTGAAAATACTGTTCAATATGTCATAGGACAATACCCCAAACAAAAACAAAACACCCAATGCTATGACTAGTCAGTGCACAATAGTACATTTGGAATATCTCGCATGATGTCCTTCCTATCATACCGGTACATACGTAGCGTGATGTCCTTCCTATCATACCGGTACATACGTAGCGTGATGTCCTTCCTATCATACCGGTACATACGTAGCGTTGACCAAGAGCGACTTTTACTCTCAAGGGATGAATAACGTTAGTCCAATTCAGTGAGACTGGGTAATTCCCGTTCAAACTCGGTATCGTCTGGCTACATTAGTTGATATAACTTCTTTATATTCTAGATGATAAAGATTGTTTATGTATTTGGTACTTTGAATGTCAGATCATTTATGTTCTTTGTACGTTAGATCAGCTTAGTTGTCAGATTATCTATATCATTGTTGCTGCAGGTGTCAGATCATTTATGCTTTTGGTGCTCTAGGTGTCAGATTATTTGTTTCCTGGTGTTTTAGGTGTCAGATCATTTATGCTGATGATATCTTAAGTACCAGATCATTTGTTTCCTGGTGTTTTAGGTGACAGATTATTTATGCTGATGATATCTTAGGTACCAGATCATTTGTTTCCTGGTGTTTTCGGTGTTAGATTATTTATACTAACGATATTTTAGGTATCATATTATTTAATTCCTGATGTTAAGGAGTATGATTATTTATGCTGATAATATCATAGGTACCAGATTATTTGTTTCATGGTATTTTAGGTGTCAGGTAATTCACGGTCTTGGTGTGTCTGTCTGTGATGATTTGGTACTCTAAGTATCAGCTTTCTTTATGTTCTTGGTACTTCAGTTGTCAGATCATTTATGTTCTTGGTGTTAATGTGACACTATTTATATCCTTGATGCTTTAATTTTCAGATCATTTATCTTCTTGGTGTTTTGTTTTTTAGCTTTATTTCGGTGATTTCAGTGTAGAATATTTATCCTCTTGGTGCTGTACCTGTCATATTAGTAAGGTTCTTGGTATTTCCGGTGTACGAAATACTGATACATGATTTAAATGGATTGTACATTCATTGGCATATTCATTATAATGGAACATACAAAACACCGTGCTCTTGTCAAGTATTCTAATCTCACAACTAAATTTTATTTACCGAGACAGAACGAGAATGGGATAAAGGGTGAAAGGAATGCTGTTAATCCTCGCGTTCTTATGTAGAAATCAGAGGACAGAGTCGATGAGGTGATCCTCTGTGAGCTATAAATCTTCGTCATTCCTGATTTTTTATTTATTATGTATTTTTGCTCTTGAGACTAGAGTTTTCAGTTTCAATTCAATCTCAATCAAGACCAAAAAATGTAGTTTTGTCTTTCTTGTGTCCGATTATATTTTCCCTTTTTAAACAGTGATCTTTTTACGGTACAAAACCTATATCGATGTGTGGTCAGTATCGTAAGCCTTGTGAATATATATGAAAAAAGAAACAGGAATAAAGAGCAAATTCAGACCTGTAGGGGGATTGGGATGTCCTGTCATTGAGCAGTAAGCGTCTCCTGTCAACCTACCACACCCGATGTTGGAGGGGTACACACATATGCTCTACATATTATCTAACGTATTGGTAACCCAATACGTACACTAGAAATGAGAGAGAGCGAGAGAGAGAGAGAGAGAGATTGTCACTTAAACTGCTTGTGCCGCAAATATATAGCTGAAATACTACATGTAATACCGACTAAAAGACCGATAAACACCGCAACAATAAATATATTTTATTTTTGTTACTTCATGTTCTTTGTAATGTTTTCCCTGGGAATTAAAGCTATTCATACACCTGCTAAATAGTTATGTACAGATTGTTGCACATACCAACAATATCAGTATTACTTTGATCATTTCAGGCCTGGGTCCTGGTGACGGACCAGACAGGGGAGGGGACATGCTGCGCCAAGACGGCTACGGGTCACAACCCCCACCAAGACAAAAACGGGTCAGGACCTCGTTCAAACACCATCAACTACGGACCATGAAGTCTTACTTCGCACTCAATCATAACCCAGACGCAAAAGATTTGAAACAACTCGCACAGAAAACAGGATTGTCAAAAAGAGTTTTACAGGTAAAAAGCACCGTTATCATTTCTGCTGAATATAGTTGTTAACAAATATTGAATAGGTGATAATTCATTCTCATCTGTTCTTAGAGTTATAAATACTTTTCATCTTCCTTTGGTTGTTTATCTATCTATCTATCTATCTATCTATCTATCTATCTGTCTGTCTGTCTGTCTGTCTGTCTGTCTGTCTGTCTATCTATCTGTCTGTCTGTCTGTCTGTCTGTCTATCTATCTATCTATCTATCTATCTGTCTGTCTGTCTGTCTGTCAGTCTGTCTGTCTGTCTACTTACCTACCTACATATATATGTCATGTCTGTCCTTCATTTTGCCATATCGTAGTTGTAGTATTTGTACATACTGTATTATTTCATTGTACACATCGTATTATTTCGTTATATATTTATTGTATGGTTTTAGGTTTGGTTTCAAAACGCTCGGGCAAAATACAGAAGAAATTTATTGAAGTCAGATAGTGATAAAGCCGGTCAGACTGGAAGCCAGTCTGGTGATCTTCCCGGGAGCCCGGATGATGGCAAGGACAAAGACAGCCAATCAGTGGACGAGATGACAGAGCTTGACGACAGTCAATCGGCAGATGCCATGTCGGACATCAGTTCTACGCCATCACTGTCTGACCTACACGGCAGCCATATCGAGTCGGACCATTCGAGCAGTAGTTTATCAGATCTGTTCACGAATTCTATCAATTCATTGAGTTAGATATGTATCGGTCTGATGTCGGGTTTGTTATGATAACACTAGTGCTATAGACACGCGAGGTGGGAACACAGTGGTAGTTGTGCAATGTATAAGATAACAAGGGGTTCCGAATGTTTGATATGCGGAACATCCGTGTTAACAAAACACAAATCCTAGAGAAAAGTATCTCTTATCACGCATACATCCTGAAAGCACCAAGCTACCGATGGATTGTTTTCATATGTGCTATTTATGTCATGTGATGGAATGGACTGCTGAAATGTAAAGTGTGGAATTTCAGACCTAAGGTGAATTTGATTGCAGAAAGAAGAATGGTTTGCATTAGAAACTTGGAAGGCTCGCACCTGTTTCACATACGTTTTTCATTGGTCAGAAATCAGATATATTCGGTTACTCCCAGATGGATGTATATCTCTCGCACTGTCAGGGAAGGGGGTGTTAACATCACATAAATCAGCAACTACAAATATATTTCTTGGCGCAAATGTAATATAAATATCGAACACGTGTTGTGCGTGATTGGAGCATGCGCAGAATAGTTGTTTTCGATGGAAGTCCGTGTTGGTTTTGTGTTTTATAACATGCATACTGCTTACCAGAAAGTGATATACGTGGATCGTTAAGCCAAACCATGCTAGGGGATGATGTAAGGGCTATAAACATGTCGATGTTCAGGGTATCTGCGTTGATTACGGCCCTTTAGCAAATGATGTTTATGAACATGATCTTTGTTTGTACTAAATGCTCCCTGTAAATCCTCACAACAATGAATGCTCCCAATGGTATTAAAAAGGTTAGTGTGTCTAAGCATTGTTGGGTATTCAACTGCACACTATCCCAAATATTCGATAAAATTATAAAAGGACGCAACTTAGATAAAATTATACAGCGAAGAGGTTTGGATTGAAATTCTATTATTTTGGATGATTGCAACCCAAACGCTGCTTGATATTTTTTATGAATTTTTTCCCCAACTTTCAAATTTCGGTTGATTTCAAAATGAACATGAATGTTTTGACTTGAATAACACTTTGAAAGTTAGAAGAAGACGAAACCGATATTGGTATGTCTGGAGGCTTCTTCGTCGTCGTAGTGGATCGAGATAAATGTGTATTGATATTTTTATGTTCGGTATGTGTTTTGTTATTTTGTATTTTGTTTTATGTGATATGGTGATTATGTGACAATCAAAATAAAAGTTATGTCAAGACAATTAAACATGTCTACCATATTTTAACACAACACCCCCCCCCCCACCCCCCTTGTATACTGTCCACCCAGTGCTTATGATATACAGATACTATATTGACACAAGAACATGCGCCCCGCAAGGCATTAATATATCGTAGGACGGAGCCTTAGCTGCTACAATCGAGATTGTCAAAACGATTCAATCCTTACCTTTCTCGCAGCCCTGTATTATGACAGGTGATGGGAAACTTGTGCATCAGTGAAAAGAAAAATAAATCATGACTTTTGTGAAAATAGTCCCAGAAAATAACTATCTATCATAATGCGTCAGATCACAAGTATTCCAGTATACAATGATGGATGCCCATCTATATTTGTTTGTTTGACATAACATGTCATGACTGGTATTATTTTGTGCTTGAAGGCTTCTCTATCTTAAAGCTTGAAAGCATTACCTATTGTCTGTAATACCACTGGTTACTTTAACATTCTCAATATTGCCATTTGAAATATGTCGTAGGACAGTGCCTTCTTCACTGCGACATTCAAGACCCTCAGTACGATACAACCTTATACTTTTATCGCACCTCGATGTAAACAAGAACCTTAGGGAATCGAACTCGCCACTCTTGTTACATAATTAAGATTATCAAGCTTTTGAGAGAAGACGGGACGTGTGTGTTTACACAGATGAACAGAAGTCGAATATGAAAAAAGGTTTTGATCTGATTTGTCACTTTTGAAAGATGAATGTTTGAATATCGTTTTCCATAAGGCTACATGTTAATGAACTGAGATGTTTCTCTGAAAAAGATGATAATTTGGAGCTTCCTTTACGGTTCAATGACAAAAGACGTCCCCCATTTAAGTATATATATATATATATATATATATATATATATATATATATATATATATATATATATATACACACACACATCTAACCGTGGCTTTTCATGTTCAAAATCTGCCATTCCACAGAAAATGTGCTTACTGAAAATACTTTAACCCTTAATATGAAGAAAATGATCAGAGAAATAAATCTTAATATTGTTACTTGTCATTAGAGAGTCCATAGATAGCATTTCAGTCAAAAAGATGAACCTGGCATTTATATCCACTCAGAAGCCTGGGATTTTTCATCCCGAGCAGGACTTAGGGAAGCCAAAACGCTTACATGACTTCAGTCAGGGTCAATTGATACATTCATACTATATCAGCAATTTCTGTGGAGCTGCGCACGCATCACCCACTTTTGTTCAACTGTTAAAACTAAGAACGGGAAGCAATGATGGATTCCTAATATGCCCTTCGTACATATAAAGCTAGCTTAATACATTACGAGTTATTTTCAAACTTAGTACATGTACATGCAAAATACTTACGTAAAAATATTTCATGAAAAAAAAATCAAAACAACCCCCCCCCCCCAAAAAAAACCAAACCAGAACATAAAAACCCAAAACAACCCCCCCCCCCAAAAAAAAAAAAAAAACACACACACACACACAAACCCACCCATCCCCCAAAAAAACAAAACAAAACAAAACCAAAACAAAACCAAAAAAACAAAAAAAAACAAAAAAAAAAAAAAAACAAAAACAAACAAACAAACAAAAACAAAAACAAAAAACAAAAAGCAAATGCTATATATATGTATCTCATCGAAATGAAAAATGATATCACAGTTCTGTTTCGACTGAACTCGGTTGAATCGGAGACCTCAAAGACAGTCAACAAACAGAATATTTCAGCCTTGATCTGAAGATGTTATAGGTAAACATAGAAAACTGCAGTACAAGATATCACTTACTGTTTGGAGTTTGTCTTGAGTAAAAGGTAAATACTGTTCTTATTGTATCTATTGTTATCTATTAATTGAATTCGGATCCTGCAAACCCGTATGTCAATAGACCCGATTCTCCCCAAGTTGGCACATAAGATCAATGTAATCCTTGTGCCCGGTTGATGTCGCACCGAGGCTCCCGATTCCAAATGGTACGGCCTAGTCTTGGGGGTTCGATGTTGACTTAAACCATCTTTAAAAGTATATCGTATCAATGTAGACGTGAGAATAGCTTTAAAGTTTATATTTGGTGATGAAAGTTGTATTTGTAATAGAGATTGCTTACTGTTATAAAAAGCATTCATACATAAAGACAAGTTCATTTCCCAGGTTATCCTTATCGTGTTTCTATTCACATAAATGAAAGTTTTCAAAGGTTTATCAACAAAATGTAAAAAGGAGCTTAGAACATAGCAGGATGAAAGTTTGACTCCACCCACCATTATGAAGCTACTTTTAGGAAGAGTATAGGAAATCGTACCGCTGGGTTCAGATACAAGTGTCTTTTTCTAACTTTAATTTTTTATGCTCACTTTAAATCATAAAAATTTAAAGTTAGAAAAAGACACAAGTACAAACATCTTTCGATAAACACAAATCAACTTCCATTTGTTGGGAAAAAAGAGTTAAAGAATAGATATTCATATCATGTATACACATACATACATATTAACGCTTAACTAAATTAAAGATATTACATTGAAAATTCAAAGTACATAAAAATTTGATAAGATTACATGTCATATGGTATAAACTATATACACGAGATTAGCATCACAGATGCAATGTGCCGAGTTGCAAAACTTGCACCTTAGAGTGAATAATGTCTTGCTACACTGTTTTAAGACAGATTAGAGTCCCCTGTCCTTAACACTATGACCTCGACCTTCGACCTTTTGACCCCAGAAAGAATAGGGCACATATTCCATTCATGGTGAGTAAGTTTCATTGCAATAGCACTTAATATATTGGACTTATGGTCTGGAAAGCAACTGTTGACGGACAGCCGCCCGCAAGCCCACCTCATCAAATTAAGAGCCGTTTTGCAAATAGGCTAAAAAGCAACAACGGTAGGAAGTCCCTGTGTCCAACATCATTTAGCTCATGGTAGAAATCATCGGCTGTGGCCAACATGACTTTGCCCATAGTAAAAAGTCCCTATGTCCAACATCATTAAGCCCGTGATAAAAAAATCCCTGTGCACAACATGACTTAGCCCATGGTAGAAAGTCCCTGTGCCCTTCATAACTTTGTCCATGTAGAAAGTCCCAGTGCCCTTCATAACTTTGCCCATGTAAAAAGTCCCTGTGTCCAACATGACTTTTCACGTGGTAAAAAGCCCCTGTACCCAACATCATTAGGCCCATGGTAGAGAGTCCCTATGTCCAACATGAGCCCATGATAGAAAGTCCCTGTATCCAACATGACTTTGCCCATGGTAAAAAGCCCCTGTAACCAACATCATTAGGTCCATGGTAGAAAGTCCCTGTGCCCAACATGACTTTGCCCATGTAGAAAGTCCATGTCCAACATGGGCCCATGATAGAAAGTCCCTGTGCCCAACATGACTTTGCCCATGTAGAAAGTCTATGTCCAACATGAGCCCATGATAGAAAGTCCCTGTGCCCAATCATGATTTTGCCCGTAGAAGAAAGTCTCTGTGCCCAACATGACTTTGCCCATGGTAGAAAGTCCCTGTGTCCTACATGACTTAGCCCATGGTAGAAAGTCCCTGCCCTCAATATGACTTACCCCAAGGTAGAAAGTCCTCGGCTGTGCCCAACATGGCTTAGCCAAAAGTAGAAAGTCCCTGTGCCCAACATGACTTAGCCCGTGGTAGAAAGTCCCTGTGCACAACATACATTTGCCCAAGTAGAAAGTTCTTGCGTCCAACATGACTTTTCACTTGGTAAATAGCCCCTGTACCCAAAATCATTAGGCTCATGGTAGAAAGTCCCTGTGTCCAACATGGGCCCAAGATAGAAAGTCTCTGTGCCAAGCATGACATTGCCAATCATAAGAAAGTCCCTGTGTCCAACATGACTTTGCCAATGGTAAAAAGCCCCTGTAACCAATATCATTAGGTCCATGGTAGAAAGTCCCTGTGCCCAACATGACTTTGCCCATGTAGAAAGTCCATGTCCAACATGAGCCCATGATAGAAAGTCCCTGTGCCCAACATGACTTTGCCCGTAGTAGAAAGTCTCTGTGCCCTACATGACTTTGCCCATGTAGAAAGTGCCTGTGTCCTACATGACTTTGCCCACAGTAGAAAGTACCTGCCCTCAATATGACTTAGCCCATAGTAGAAAGTCCTCGGCTGTGCCCAATCATGACTTAGCCCATGGTAGAAAGTCCCTGTGCCCAACATGACTTTGCCCATGTAGAAAGTGCCTGTCCTACATGACTTTGCCCACAGTAGAAAGTACCTGCCCTCAATATGACTTAGCCCATAGTAGAAAGTCTTCGGCTGTGCCCAATCATGACTTAGCCCATGGTAGAAAGTTCCTGTGCCCAACATTACTTTGCCCATAGTAGAAAGTCCTTGTGTCCTACATGACTTTTCCCATAATAGAAAGTCCTTGCCCTCAATATGACTTATCCCATAGTAGAAAGTCCTTGGCTGTGCCCATCATGACTTAGCCCAAGGTAGAAAGTCCCTGCCCTCAGTACGACTTAGTCCGTGGTAAAAGTCCCTGCGATCAACATGACTTAGCCCATAGACCTTTATATAATTAACTTTGTGAAACTTCTGACAATTCTCATGAATACTGACTGCAAGCATATTTAGAGTAGTGCAAGTATTTGTGATAAATTTTCCGATATTTTCTATAACACACAAACTGCTTACCAAAGTATTTTTCATAGATCGACAGTAAAAGTTAAACATACAAACAAGTACATCTACAATGTGCTTATAAATCATTTAATTTCTCATATCTCATCCACGAATTTTTTTTTCTGACGACGTAATTTCCCGCGTTTTCTTAACTGTGACGTCGATATTCACACCACCACAGCAGAAATTTAGAGATGCTGAGAAGTATAGTGCATACATAACATAGTTAAAGACGATCTTAGTATTTTACATGATATAAGCGGCCCATGTTACTTTTTGCCGAGGTTTTCATTTTGACGTAAAGAATTAGATAAACACGTCACAAAAATTTAAAGCAATAACGTCAAAATAAAATACTACTTCCCTACGGAGGACTTTCATATAATTAGTCAAAATAAAAATTCCGGACAAGAGTTGAATGTCAGGTCTTGTGCCGCTTATATCATGTAAAATATGAATATCGTCTATTTCTGAGAACATAAAACATGTTTGAAAGGAATTCATTGATATGGAATGAAACATTTATGCTTATGCTACGCGCAATTATGCAGGTTTCCGTCCTTTTTTCGTGTTATAACCCCAACCAACGAAAAAAATTAGATTCAATCCTTAAATAAATATAACGGAGAGTTACATCTGACTTTTAACGTTTAATTAAACATTCATATATACATTGCAGTACAAATTTATATAAATAATAAAGTAACAAAGCCAAAAACTACGGTTGTATTGCATAATTAACTTTTAATGTGAAGATTGCCGGGACTAGTGTTACTCATATTTGTGCGACACATTCATTAACACTTCCAACTTTAAATTACGGAAAAGTATATGGACCCCCTTATTTAGTAAAAACAAGTATGATATATAAGAAAAAATAATACTTATATTCATGAAATAATATATTTCGCCTCTTATTTTTATTATTTTTGCAAATACATGCCAGTTTTTAATGCAGTTTTGCTTTGAAAATAAATATATCCATAAAATGTCATACACTGAATTACAAATAAAGCAACCATTTTTCGATGTATATAACTTCGATAAATAAGTAATGTAAAATTTTATTGTTGGCTATTTATATTTTTCAAAAGTAAAATGACATTCTTTTGATCCTTGTGTTTTGTAAATGAATATCAATATCTTGATAGATGTGTACATGTGAAGCTTAATTTGCAATTGTTACTAGATATGTATACACAAAATAAAATAATAAAGAAACAACATGAATTACAATGGAATAAATGATAAATACCAGAAATAATTTTCAATAGTTATGTTTAGAAATATTAAATAGCTGCATCGATGCAAAAAGGTAAAAGTATTATTATTTATATATATATCTTTATGAATTGGGAACATTAGGCAACCATTTAATATTAAAAAAGCTAATCATTTTGTAATCTTCTTGGGTTATATTTACAAAATAAGAAGGTGCATAAACGTTTCCGTATTAAATAGTATAGGGAAATTTTAATATAGAAAAGATTTATTTTGCGCGAGGAAGTTGAATATATTTGGTAGAAATATAATTTTTGATTAAGTGACTTTTATACGAATGAATTCATGTAATACAATCTACAGTTTTATGATAGGCTTCGACATTATTTATTCCCTTATCAACTTTATAAGATATAAGATATGATGCGTTTTTCCCATGTGCTATATCACATTGTCATATTTAGATGCTGCAAATCAACTTCTGCCATACATTTTGTTTGCGTGATATAATCAGACATTTTCAGGACGACTGAATTTTTCATTATAGAAGAAAAGATTTCCTAATATTATATCAAGTTTCAACTTCAGAACACACATAGTCCCAGAGATTTTTTAAGTTGTCACTGATAATGTGAACATTTCATTGGCGGAAATTTATTTTCACATGTTGCCACTGATAATGTGTATAATTCATTAGCGGAAATTTAATTTCATATGTTGCCTCTGATTATGTGAATATATATTTCTTTAGCGGTGATTTATGTTTACATATTGCCCCTGATAATGTAAATGTGAATGTAAGAGATTAATATTTTAAAATATACAGTACATACATTAAACCAATGTTTAACTATATTTCATATCTTTTCTTTAATTCTAACTCTTTTTGACCCTCCTTAATTTTCCTCGGCTGCCTGATGAGGTGGAAATTGCCTATCTGAACTTTATTGGAACTATCTGTCAACCATTCACTACATTTGATCCTGTTGATAGAAAATCTCCTTTCCGGATGGAACGCAAGTAGTCCGCGGGCAAGCTCTCGCACACCTACGGACAACGGAAGTACTTTCTGATCTGGAAATCGAAGTTCTTTGGACGCCTTTGACAAGATTTCTTTCTGAATGATGCCAAGGGGATATCTTCCGGTAGACATCAAGTACAGAATGCAGCCTAGAGACCAAATATCACAAGCTTTTGGATTGTACAATGTGCCTGCAACTACTTCCGGTGCTTGGAATCCTACCGTACCACACTCATCCTTTCTCAAAGGATCCCCAGTGTAATAAAAGACAGCATGACCAAAGTCGGCTATCTTGAGCGTATTGTTTTGTGATAATAATAGATTCTGTGTACATAAGTCCCTATGTGCGACATTTTGATAATGAAGGTATTCAACACCCTCAAATAATTGTCCAAAATATTTTTTGCAAACTGGTTCAGTGATAAACCTGGCCTCATTCCTTTTTAATAATTGCTCAAGGTTTCCATTTTCGCAGAATTCAATAACCATTCCAAATCTGCCATCCTGATTTATATTCCTGATCCAGGAAATGATGGACGGGTGATTAAGCTGCTGCAGAATTCGCATTTCTTCGGACATATCAGTCTTCCAGGAGATACGCGATTTTCGGCGGGGTTTTCCGGTATTTAGTTTCAATGCTACCGGAATGTATTCTCCTTCCACGAAATGTGACATTTTTGATAAATCTTGTGCCAGTAATATAGTTCCTGATCTTCCTTTAGATATAACTTGCAATGGACGAAATCCCAATGGTTCCAGTTCTGATATGAATGTATCGTAATGTGCATTGCCTGTTTTAATTCCTCTGACAGGGAATTTGCTAAATGGAGCAGGGAATTTGTGTTCCCATTCATCACCGAGTTCGCATCCTTGTCTGTGAATATTAAAATTCGTTGGATCACTAGAGGCCCCGTCGTCACCAGATATCACGGTGACGTACTCGTGCTGCTCATCGCCTCCAAAATCCCCGCTGGCGGATCCAGATGGCAAACTTGCCATTGATTTCGTGGATTGTGCTGGAACTTGACAGTTATCGCCGCCGATATGAGGCTCCATTTTTCTTTTTTTATGTTCCGGTTCTTCGTTGCTCATTTCCAAATAAACTAAATATCGTGGAAATATCGTAAACTGTTTGATACAATAGCATGCTGACGTTACCAGAACGTTATTGTTACTTTTGCGTCCATAGTGAACTGTTCCTGTTACGTCACAAACAGACAATTGCTATTGTTTTGTTTTACGTTCTCTAGTATGACGTTCTCAATCAGTAGCATTTGCTTAACATCGGAAGTATTTATATTCCGAAATTAATTTTGCTTTGAATTAAAATAGGAAAAAAGAACGAAATTGTTTGAGTCATAGGCAGATCTAGAATTTTTGAAAGGAAGTTGCAGCCTCCCATGACTAATATTTTGCAATATTCGGTCCGAAGGGGGGGGGGGGGTTGGAGGTTGTAGCCCTAAAAATGGTCGAAAATGCTTCCCCCCCATCTTTTTTTGTAAAATTTTCCAATCACCAAAGGGGGGTTGCAACCTTCCCCTTTCTAAATGTGAATTATGTATCATGATTTCAAACGTTGGTTGCGCAAATGATAACGTGACGGATGTCGGTATCGGCTAGTGGTTATGGGTTCGACTACCGTGTTCGGTCACAATTTTTCACCCTGCCTGTTACAATAGATTTTCACAACATCAGGGAGAACATCAGTTCAGAACACTTTAGTTTTGATGCACTATGGTAACTTGTTACTCGAATAACACAATTTTTTTTTTCATTTGGAAATATATTCTTCAAGTCAGTTAATCATTGATGAATAATTATTGTATTTGTTGTTTACATACAGGAAATTCGAATAATGTCCATTCGCATACTAGATTGTATTTAGATGATATTACCAATGAGATACATGACTTCGTTTGCCTCCAATGGTTTATACAGTCTATTTAAAATTTCAAATCTAAGTTATTAAATTTAACCTGAACTTTAACGTCTGTATTTTGTTCTTCCTCTGGTTTGTATACGTCAGAGGTTTTCTTCTTCTTCTTCTTCATCATCATCATCATCTTCTTCTTCTTCTTCTTCCTTTCTTATGGAAAAGAGAGAGAGAGGGGGGAGGGCTATATTTTAAACATAATATTACAGATGATAAATAGTTTCATCTTTTGATCAAAGTTCAGATCAATAGGGTTTTTTTTTCTTTTTACTTGAGATAAAGGAATATTGTCGTTGAGATAAAGGAGTATTGTTCATAACGTGACTTTTATCAACAAAGGCTGGCGGTTCGTCTGGTACGATAAAGGAGAAAGTTCTCGTTTTCAAGTTATTAATTTGCATCAATACATCTGTAATGACTGCGGAAATCTCCTCTCCAAGGAGATGATCCACAAATTCTGAATCAATACTTTTTCTTATAGACTAACAAAGCCACTTATTTCAATTAACAGGAACCGCAGAAAACGGCACAAATTCTGTGCACAATTAAAATCTCAGAAATTGTCCCTACCTGGCGTTACCAAGGCAACGTCATTCTCCCAGACGTATTTTCGTGATTTACTGCTGTTTTCCGGCAGTAAAATGTGTTCCTTGGTCCTGGACTCTGTAGTTGACAAATGGAAGTCCCGAGAGTCTTCTGGAAAACGCACGCTCGCGAACTTACTTTCAATATATCTTATACCCATACATACAGGAGTCGTAGTTAGATTCACCCTTTCATTTTTTATCACATGATATCATCACATAAAATCAAGCTCATTAGAACAAGTATAAATGATTTCTTATAGCAGAGTCCTGCGTACGGAGATTTCTCTTTCTCTCTCTCTCTCTATCTCTCTCTCTCTCTCTTGAAGAACCGGAAATAAACTCTGACATTTTCTCCTAAATTATTAAAATCTATTTTCAATTTCTAAATGATCTTCCTTTATCTTCACTCGTCAACTACATGTATACTCATTTTCATACTTGTATAATTACTGTCATTGTTGTTTTTTTCTACAGCGAATATAAGCTTATATATTTACTTATTATCAGTAAAAGCAAACTAAAATAATAATGTATTACTTGCTTATCCATTAATAAACGGATTAATTAAATAATTAACAACAGCAGTAATAAAGAGAAGTTATTGTTGTTATTACTACGTTATTAGGATAATTATCATTATTATTATAATATATCTATTTTTGTTTTTTAATTCTTCCTCTTCTACTTCTTCTTCTTCTTCTTATTATTATTATCATTAGTATTGTTATTATTATTATCATTATTTTTATTAATATAATAATAATAATAATAATAATATTAATAATAATAATAATAATAATGATAATAATTATTATTATTATTATTATTATTATTATTATTATTAGTGTTATTATTTTTATTATTATTATTATTATTATTATTTTTATTATTATTATTATTATTATTATTATTATTATTATTATTATTATTATTATTATTATTATCGTCATCATCATCAGTAGCAGCAACAAGACAATCATCATCATCGTCATCATCAACATTATCAACATCATCATCATCATCATCACCATTGACATCATCATCATCATTATCATCATCACCATTGACATCATCATTATCATCAACATCAACATCATCAGCATCATCACCTTTTTATTATTATGAATTTCTTATTTTTCAGTAACATCATTGCCATTTAAGGCTTGTAGTGATAGAATAGAGCCAGGTGTTGCAGTAACAGCGATTTAGTTTAAGCAATATTTATTTTGATAAATTTTACATACATATGTATATCTGAATTTACAAAAGGAAATAAACATCATTGGGATTAGAAAACAAGCCGAAGCTTATATTAATTCTTTTCCCGACAAAAGAAGTTACTGGCAGACAATAACCAGATATATTATAGTACAAAGGATATAATGTATACTGTGTTTTCACTAGGAAATAGTTGTATATCTCCATATACATACGTTACATAAATACATACACGTATACATGCATACGCATAAGCAGTGCATAAAAGCCATGAATTTTATATTTTAGTTTCAAAAACGGAAACAAAATATGTAAAGAAAAAAGGAAAACAAAGTGAAAGATTGAAAAGTGAGGGGTAGAGAAGAGTGGGTGGGTTGATGTTTAATTGACAGTGCTTCTTATGTTTTTAAGTTAAATCGGTTAGATTTTAGCATATAATCTTGAACAGACTCGGCAATATGTTAATTTTGTTCATCGGTCAAAGTGACATCACCAAATAACAGAGTCTTTATATCTATCCGCGTTCTAAGCGAATGTATATGTTCCGAGCGCAAGTCGTTATATAATGGACAATACAGCGATTTGGTTCCTGCTAGGAATTCTTCGTAAGCTAGTGTGTGTTATTATACCTCTAGTGATTTGATTACATACCAGAATATATACATAAAGCCACATTACATAACATACCAGATTTTGCTACAAAAAGGGTATCAAATATATATTTCATTCTGACACTCCGTCGCCAAGAATTAATGTATCTAAGTCAAAATCTCTTGTCTTAGGGCTTATAAATAGAATACGACCCCATATTCCATGTGACATATAAATATCAAACTGTATATATATATGTTTATAAAGATTCTAACTAGTCCTTCAAAAGGAAGTCCGGTATGTAAAAAGTAAAATGCTGCAAATTTTCAGCTTCACGACCTTTATCAGGCAATTTAAGAGATGACAAATATAAAGTTATGTACAATCCATGTCTATGTTTCAAAAATACATTAGCTTCTCATCTAATGTAGAAATGTACATGTAGCTAATGTATTTTTGCAATCTTATTGAAACGCGACTTGTACTTCGTTCCTCTACGCTACTCTCCATGTACATGGAGAGTATCGTAGAGGAGCGAAATACAAGTCGCGTTTTAATAATATTGTGTATTTTTGAAACATAGACATGGATTGTACATAGCTTTATATATACTATCTCTTAAATAGCTTGATAAAGGTCGTGAGGTCGAAAATTTGCAATATCGAATGTTTGTGTTCGTTTACTTTGTATGTTTATAGACAAATGCTGTGGGGCAGTCTTTTCAGTGTGACATTGACACACCATCTTTGTATGTTTATAGACAAATGCTGTGGGGCAGTCTTTTCAGTGTGACCTTGACACACCTTCTTTGTATGTTTATAGACAAATGCTGTGGGGCAGTCTTTTCAGTGTGACCTTAACACACCTTCTTTGTATGTTTATAGACAAATGCTGTGGGGCAGTCTTTTCAGTGTGACCTTGACACACCTTCTTTGTCGAGTTTCGCAGATAATCAGTCATGATTATCAAAATCATATAATTTTTTTTATTACAATTTCTATTGATATAGAATGCTGCATCAGTGACCGTATGTATCCAGTAATACACTGTGTACATGGCACTGCTGTATAATGTAATATTGCATCTTAGAAAAAGTGCCGAAATTGAGAAGCTGGTTTGTACCGTTCAGTCGACAGAGTACTGTATTTCGAACCCAGGGGCTGCAGGTTCGAACTTCGAACATCAACAAATTTTCAAATATCTGTAGAATGAGACGGACCCCCCCCCCCCCCCCCCCCCCGAATTCCCTTGCCATGGTACACATTGGCACTTTAAAGATCCTGCAGTCTTTCTTATGAGTTCATTAGAGTCCCTCAACACTTCTTATGAGTCCATCAGAGTTCCTCAGCACTTCTTACGTGTTTATTAGAGTCCCTCAGCACTTCTTACGTGTTTATTAGAGTCCCTCAGCACTTCTTTTGTGTTCATTTAAAATCCACTCAATACTTCTTTTAAGTTCATTAAAATATCCACTCAATACTTATTTCATTAAATATCATTCAGTTCTTCTTCCGACTTCATTTCAGATCTTTCGTACTTAATATGAGTTCATTAGAAAGCCCTCAGTACTTCTTGTGAGTTCATTAAATATCCTCCATGATTTCTTATGTGTTCGTATGTGGTAAAAATATTTGAGGATACATACACAACAAACAACCACATGACCTAAAAGAAAAGGCAGAATTAGCCCTTCTGATTGCTGTGGTCGGTGGAGAGAAGAAGAACACCAAATGAGGCAAGATGATATAAGCAGAACAGAGGTTATACAATATCCTATACGTACATTTTGTTTATCAGTTTTCAGTTTATGTTTTGATATTTTTATAATAGGGGGATTTCCCACACGTCACATTTAATAGTAGCTATATAGTAAGAAACATAACTCCGATGAACTGGTAAGTAAAGTTGCAGTTAGGAGTTGTCTTTCTTGGTAAACTACTTGGATTTCAATGAATAATTTGATCCAACTATCCTCCCCCTTTCAGAATCAAAAGGCCGTCATCCTTTATCATTAAAGCTTCAAAGATGATCCATCATTGTTTATAGCTACAACCAGTTTTGATTTACAGTTTAATGTCTTATTCAACAAAAGTACGCGAATTTTCGAGGTGAATTCTTTTCTTGGGCCATATTTTTGGGCTTTATGTTTGACAGATATGACTTACAGTTCAAGCTACACTTGAAAACTTACTCATTATACCGTTTGGTAATTGGAGCAAATTTTCAAGATGTTTTAAAGGAATCCTACAAATGGAATAAAACAGGGTGTGTTTTAATGATATTTTGCTTTCCATGGTCAAAGGACACACACATGTAAAGCTTGTAGACATGATGAAGACCTACCAATTTGTATTAGAATCGTCAAACTAAGTACACATAATATAGATGCCGAGAGAACGATGTTTATTACTTAATTTATGAGGTCACATACTAATTATAAACCTAGTTAACAAGATACATGTACTGACTGACCGTTTAGACTAGGACTGTCAAACTTGGTACATGTATCTCTTATGACAGAAGTAGGACGCCTAGTGATTTCAAGGTCAAGGTTAAATGCCATACAGTCAGCATTCCATACAATTTTTAGTTATGGTTTGCAAGTTTCAAGATAAACTTATATAGTGTGTATGTTAATTACATAATTATATGAGGGTTTACAGTTAAACTATCCCTTTTTACAAACATTATTGCCCCCCTTTTTCCTGAAATTAAGCAACAGATGTATTTTGCAGCGTTTTTATTGTATCCAATAGACAAATATGATGATTGGTAGATATTTTTTGAAATATAAGATTCAAGACATGACATAAGAAAAAGACATTACAATTTCCTTGTCATTCAAGTTATTATAGTTACGTAAGAGAATTTCCGAAGAGGGAAAGATGAATACACTTGAATTTGTTTTGTGTTTATATGATACTATAACGTATTGATAAACAGGAAAACAAAAACAAAGAATAGATCAATATTGGTATGTAGTAGACTTGCAACACTGTACGTACATAAGCACAGGCGGATCTATATTTTTTTTGAAATGGGGGTTGCAGCCTCCCATGGCTAATTTTTTGCACTATTCGGTCCGGAAAGGGGGTTTGCAGCCCTAACAATGCTCGAAAATGAACCCTTTCTTGAGAATTAAAAATTTCCGACAAAAAGGTGAGGGTTGCAACCTCAACCACCTCCCCCCCCCCGTTTTGGTCTGAAAACTTTACCTCTAAATCCGCCAATGCATTTAGGTTCCCAGACCTAATGGAATGTTCATGTCTGTAGAAAGTTGACGCTTCGCTGGTCGGCTGGTCGGATCCTCCCCAGACACATACAGTCCCTTTGTTCAAGCATCCCTGAATACCCACAGTCGGTCACCACACATCGGTAGTCGGATCCTCCCCAGACACATAAAGTCCCTTTGTTCAGGCATCCCCTGCATACCTAGAGTCGGTCACCACACACCGCTAGTCGGATCCTCCCCAGACACATACAATCCCTTTCTTCAAGCTTCCGTGCATATCATTTACACACGCCATGATATACCAATAGCACACGTCATGATATACCAATACCACACGCCATAATATACCAATACCACACGCCATGATATACCAATAACACACGCCATGATATACCAATACCACACGCCATGATATACCAATACCACACGCCATGATATACCAATAACACACGCCATGATATACCAATAACACACGCCATGATATACCAATACCACACGTCATGATATACCAATACCACACGCCCACGCCATGATACATTAATACCATACGCCATGATATACCTATAACACACACCATGATATACCAATAGCACACGCCATGATATACCAATACCACACGCCATGATATACAGATAACACACCCAATGATACACCAATAACACACCCCATGATATACCAATACCACACGCCATGATATACCATTAACGCACGCCATGATATACCAATAACACACCTCATGATATACTAATAACGCACGCCAAGGTATGCCAAAAGCACACGCCAGGGTATGCCAATAACAGACACCAATGTATACCAATTACACACGCCATGATCGATACACCAACAACACACGCCAAAGACAGACCGCCTAAACACGCACCAAGGGATACCAATGACATATATACTGGAATACCAGGTCAAAACAGGACATTGACACACGCCAATGACAGACTGCCTAAACACGCATCAAGGGATACCAATGACATACATACTGGAATACCAGGTCAAAACAGGACATTGACACACGCCAATGACAGACCGCCTAAACACGCACCATGGGATACCAATGACATATATACTGGAATACCAGGTCAAAACAGGACATTGACACACGCCAATGACAGACTGCCTAAACACGCACCAAGGGATACCAATGACATACATACTGGAATACCAGGTCAAAACAGGACATTGACACACGCCAATGACAGACTGCCTAAACACGCACCAAGGGATACCAATGACATACATACTGGAATACCAGGTCAAAACAGGACATTGACACACGCCAATGACAGACTGCCTAAACACGCACCATGGGATACCGATGACATACATACTGGAATACCAGGTCAAAACAGGACATTGACACACGCCAATGACAGACTGCCTAAACACGCATCAAGGGATACCAATGACATACATACTGGAATACCAGGTCAAAACAGGACATTGACACACGCCAATGACAGACTGCCTAAACACGCATCAAGGGATACCAATGACATACATACTGGAATACCAGGTCAAAACGTGACATTTACACACGCTCCAGTACTAGTAATACATAGACACCCGGCGAAAACACGCAGAGAGAGAGAACTAATGTGTCAATATTTTCACACGTCCTTCATCCTCTCCGATCCACACGTTCCCCTCACTGTCTACATCAATGTACTGGGGCGCCACTAGACCAGGAGGCTGTAGGAAATGTAGAAAATTCCCATTCTGGTCAAGAACGTGTATTCTATTGCCCTTCTTGTCAGTTACTAGGATGTGTCCATTGGCGTCAGCACTGACGTCTTTCGGTTGAAACGATGTTAGGTCTGACCCTGTGTATTCATACCTTAGGCTGTGATCACTCCCAAAGGCTAACAACTTATGAGTGCCTACGTCACAAACGTACAAATTGTCGTTGACTACGTTCACCGCTACTCTGCAAGGCGATGAAAATAAACTGGAGTCGAACTCGTAGACACTGACCCCTTCCTTGTTATACTGGATGACCTGGTGTCCATCCGCCCATCTGTATGTCACTACGATATCACCGTTACGCAGACAGCATATTCCCCACGGCCTATACGGTGTCGAAAACAACCTCCTGATTCTCCATGACGTCACTCCTTTTGACGCTGATACAATACGGAATTTCTCGCTCGCGAGGAGGACATTTCCTCGAGGAGTCACAGTGATGTCATAAAACTTAAAGGTAGTGTTAATTGTATGTTTTACTTCACCGTTTATGTCCATCAGCTGTATCCGTGTTTGTCCAGTCTTCACCCAGGACAGTCCTGATGCAGTGTTGCTGGCAATATAAAGGTCCTGATAATCAGGGTGGAATGATGATACCACAGGCTGGTTGTAGAATGCTGTTCTAGGAGACAGAGAGGCCAATTGTCCTTCTCGAGGCGTACCACTCTCCTCAGTACTGGACTCCTCCTCTCCTGGATCCTGCACTGCAGAGTTCAAGTACCCTAGTAAAGATAATATCAATTGGTCATCAACTTGACCAGGATTATAAATTACGGATGGCTGATCGACGAGAGTCGGGAGACATGATAAATCTGCGACATCCTCCTTGTTCTGTAGTATACTGATATCGGAACTACGTAAAAGGTCATCTAGTTGTCTCTGAACTTTCTCATATTTCGACCGTATGGTTTTTGTTTGCGTTTGAAGTCTTGTTATCTGGAAATCGCTTATGTCTTTAAGCTCTTTTCTTGTCTTTGCTAATATTTTGTCCACAGCTGCATGAATACGAGAGGCATGAGACAGCAAGTCTTCGTCAATTTTCTGAATGTTGTCTTTGTATTCAGTCGTCATCCGCTCTGCTTCTTGCACATGAATTTTCCATCGGTTCAACTCTTTTGTTATGCTATGTTTCTTTGCACAGATTGCATCCTCAATGCCGTCTAGATCGTGCGCTTTATGGGATGTTATAGCACATTTTTCACAGCATGGCTTCTCACATTTCTTACACCAATAAATATATTTATTTTCATTATGTTTCGTACATATTCTTTTTCCTCTTTCTGAATAGAGAATTATTTTGTGGTTCTGTTTTTTCTTCTTGTGTTTTTCTGTGCATGTACTGCATAGGGCATCGTCACAATTTTGACATTCATATTGTGCAGGATTTTCACAGTCCGCACAAGGCACAGGAATTTGGAAACTGTATTTTTCTGCCATTAAGCGTAAACAATCAGCTGTCCAAGACAAATAGCTAAATAAGAACGTAACATAAAAATATGCGTCAAACTTACGGAATGTATAAATGTCAAAATGGCTTATGAGTGCTTATAATTTTTTGTTTGATTCTTCATTGTTTTATGTCACGCCAAGATTACAGACCTCGGCAATTATAAAAGATCATCTTCATCCGTGTTGCTAACGGGAGATGTGTGTGTGTATGTGTTGTAGTGTGTGTGTGTTAGTGTGTGTGTGTATGGTAGTGTGTGTGTGTTAGTGTGTGTGTTGTAGTGTGTGTAGGTGTGTGTGTTGTAGTGTGTGTGTGTGTGTGTGTTTAGGGGTGTGTGTGTCGGGGGTGCTTATTGTGTAGACACGAATCATGAAGAAGCTAATTGCACTTTTTAAAGGCGAAGGCATCTGCCTAATTTGTAATGTCTATGCGAGTATTTCACACGAATGGTGCGAAATACTATTCATTTGTCCGCTGATTGCTATTGTGAAATATACACAATCTTTATGATTTTTCAATCGCTGTTAATGCGTCTGTCTCTCATTTGTCGATTTTGTATCTAAACGCTTCACCAGTTAACTGTTGCAAAGCTTACAGCTGTCTAATATTGACAACCAATAAATAGGTCAAATACCTTGAAGTGTTCAACTGAAGGTATTATAGGTTTTTAATTTATTTACACTGTGTAGAATCATTATTTCTGAAAAATATAGATACAGAAAAGCACAAAGAATAAAACATCGGCATGTTATATAAATATAAACATATATGTAATTATAATTAATTCGAGTGACAAAGCGGAAGTAAGCATCCGAAATCGTTTTTTTCCATTCTGAAAGTAAATTTACGTAGATTTGGAATGACATTATATATTAAGGTAAATTCTCATGGATTTTAAACATTATGATTATGTCATTAATGGCATTGTCTTACCGTATAGAGTGCTATTGCGTAGTTGATCCTCCTACTTTCTTCTTCATTCAAAAAATGTTATCTGTTTCGTCACGTGATTTGCATAAAAGTTTATAGATATTTAAATTCTTATTTGAGTGCTTGCCAAAAATAAATCATTATAGAATGAATCTAGACAACCAACCATGATATGTAATAAACTCGATTTTCATTTAATGATATTTCATATAATTTAGAGTATATAATTCCTACACATTTGTGATTTGAAGGAATACCATAGTTTTTGGTGGAATATTATGATAAACTCATCATCTACGTACTGTCCGCGCCACTCACTTTGTAAACCGAAAAATCTGTAACTTTTGGTGTATGTTATATGTTTCTACGAAGAAGCATTCGTATTTTATAGGGAAAAATAATTTTAGATAGGGCGTTTTCTATGTTAATTTTGACGTGACGTCGCCGATGTTTAACATTGAGTCTATGGGAAACTTGGCGACGTCACGTCAAAATTTAACATGGAAATCGCCCTATCTAAAACTGATTTTTTTTTCTATAAAATATGAACGCTTCTTCATACAAACATATTGCATACACCAAAAGTTACGACTAAACAAGATCTATCGAATGGTTTTGCCTTTTTAAAATTATTCTGAAGATGAATAGCTGAAAATCCAGATTTTCCAGTTTCCAGAGTGAGTGGCGCGGACAGTAATAATGGCTATGCTCAAGTAAATTAGCAATGTAACCGTAAGTAATTGTATATTGCGATGCTTTGCCTCTCATTCATTAAAAACTTTTCTCTTAATTTCAGGAAAACATAAGCATTTCTCTTTTTATTTTGTCAACCTGAAGTAGAAATAATTTGACGAATCCAGGAGTCAAAGTGATGTCATAGAACTTAAAGGTAGCGTTAACTGTATGTTTTACTTCACCGTTTATGTCCATCAGCTGTATCCGTGTTTGTCCAGTCTTCACCCAGGACAATCCTGATGCAGTGTTGCTGGCAATATACAGGTCCTGATAATCAGGGTGGAATGATGATACCACAGGCTGGTTGTAGAATGCTGTTCTAGGAGACATTGTAACCGTAAGTAATTGTATATTGCGATGCTTTGCCTCTCATTCATTAAAAACTTTTCTCTTAATTTCAGGAAAATATAAGCATTTCTGGTTTTATTTTGTCAACCTGAAGTAGAAATAATTTGACGAATCCAGGAGTCAAAGTGATGTCATAGAACTTAAAGGTGGTGTTAATTGTATGTTTTACTTCACCGTTTATGTCCTTCAGCTGTATCCGGATTTGTCCAGTCTTCACCCAGGACAGTCCTGATGCAGTGTTGCTGGCAATATAAAGGTCCTGATAATCAGGGTGGAATGATGATACCACAGGCTGGTTGTAGAATGCTGTTCTAGGAGACAGAGAGGCCAGTTGTCCTTCTCGAGGCGTACCACTCTCCTCACTACTGGACTCCTCCTCTCCTGGATCCTGCACTGCAGAGTTCAAGTATCCTAGTATAGGTCATTTTTGTTTTTATTTTTTTAATAATTTGACGGATCCAGGTCATGAAAGTGTAAGAATGATTGTGCAAAGTTTGAGTCTTCCTTTATGCCCGCTTTTTGAGCACAACGCCGGTTCAATAAAGGGGATCCAACGACAATAAATCTCGAACTAGATTGCGCAAGACGTCTTCTGCAAGTGTTTAAGGTGCCAAAATTCTGCTATCCACTTATTAGATCAACTTCTCAAATATTCATGTTGATAAATCTAATTTTTTTTTTGGGGGGGGGGGGGTGACAAGTTTGCATAAATACCTGACACGTGAAGATCATTTTTTATCAAATCAACGTAGCATCTGACAAGTCAACAACATTTCTTGACAAGTTAATATGACAAGTCAACATTATTTCTTGACAAGTCCATTTACCAAATTCTGTAAGCTCTTTCAACATTCTGTTTGGTAATAAATATATTAACATCTCACTAATACTTAATAAAAAGATATAAAACTTAAAATGGGGACTTAAGTTTTATATCTTTTTATTATTTTTCCAAATTGTTTATTTTTGGTTTGTTTTGATACTTTAACAATGTGAAAATATTCAATATTTAGTTCATCCGAGCATTTCACTTTAATGATGGCACATTGTTTGACTGGCAACAATACATTTTTTAATTTTTCACTGCTTTTGATAAACCATGGGTGTACCAAGAGGTCCCATGGTGTGGATGCACTTTCTAGTTTTCTGGTTTGGAAACCAAGAGAGTCGCCAGGTGTCGAATATCCGTAAACGTCTGAATTCCTTACTCTGCTAACTCTTATAATGCTGTGATTCGTGAGTATGCGCATGTGTGGATAAGAACAGTTCGAAACCGCTGAAATATTCGTTTCATTTATTCGAACATTGTTTTAGCCATATTAAGGATTTCTTATCATAACGACTATTTTGCTTATAGTACGCTTGACTTGTAAAATATAAAGAATTTCTTTAATTATTTCCGAAATTAAGAGTTTATTAATCACAACTCTGTCGGCGATGTATTGATCTACTGACTACGTAGACGATGAATTTATCACATTTTTCCCTTGGCACTGTTGACAATGTTTGGTAGAACAATATCCAGTAGTTAACGTTAAACGATTAGTGCATGGTTCACATCTTTTACAATCGTAGACACTAAGTAAAAGCTTTACGCTTCACTTCATTTTAAGAAAAATCAAGTTCGTCGATTGAATGAAAAGTTAACATACTCATTACTTTCAACAGCATAAATGAACTATACACTGTCGATGAGTCTAATAGATCTAGGACAAAAAAAAAAAAAAAAAAAAAAAAGAAAGAAAGAAAGAAAAGAAAAAGAAATAAAAAATCCCCAGTATTTCATTAAAATCATACATTTGATAACCTTGTGCATTATATCAAGCAACTCTGTTTCACAATGATAATGCATTCCTTTTTTTATTCTTAATTAAAATGATTGTATCAGATTGAATGCAAACTCGACTGTCGACCTTAAACCCATATCAAAAGCATTCAAGACAAACGACAGAGGAGTATTAAACGCTGATCGTCTTAGCGTCTAAAGGACATACCCGGCTCGCAAAACTTTTATCTTTTCCTAACTTTAAATCATAAAAATTTAAAGTTAGAAAAGGACACTTTTATATCTCTTTACTAAATAATGCCTCTTATCAAATGCAGTTGATAGCAAGAAAGATAACTCTATTTTAGCCATCAATTAAGCTTCAGGGTTGCCAGGAATATTGCAAATACAGATTTTCTCTGTCTTTTCACCGGAAAGGTTTCAATTTCTTTGTTTCATTCAAAGGATTATGTATCCAACAAATATTATTTCAAATATGAAGAGAAAATGTCCTCCATAAAAGAAAATATTGAGTAATGTTTTTTTGCCTATACATGGCAATGAAAAAAGTTTGAATCAGTCAATCAAAGAAAATGATAAAACTCCATATTTTCATTTAGTAACCACATTAGACGTTACTATGAGTCTCTTTGATAGACCATAAGAACAACTGGTTCAGTTTTGAAGCAAATCTATTCTAAAACTGAATAAGTAGGATATAACCTTATATAATTACTTGCTCGGTTTGTGCACTGTCCGTCCTGAAAGCGGGTTGTTGTGTGTTCGAATAAATTTTGATAAAGTTTGAATTGATTAATCCATAATATCATTATCACTAAGACTTTCGTTAAACTCCAAGTTGAGGCGACATAGATAAGTCAGTATCGCATATTTCTGTGTTTTTATATTATTATTATCCTTTTTTTATTTTATTTATTTTTTCTTTAATTTATTCATTTTTTTTTATGATCTCGACTTCTACTCCCACTCAACTTGATAATGTTCTATTTTTTCATATGTTACGGTACAGACGGAGGCTCCGTGTCACAAAAGATATTCGTACCTGAAACATCCCTCTCTGCTTCCGGAATGTCCGTCGTACAAGTTGATTTTTTCCCGTTATGCACCAGACTTAAAACTTAAAAAAAAACCTGATAGCATTTTAAAAATCATTGTATGAGTGTATGGTTGATCACTATGTATTACACTGCCAGCCCTCTTTAGATTCTTGGTTAAAATGCCAAGTTCATGTAATTATTACAATCTACTATATGTTTGTATCCGGGGTAAGATGTTCAATATTATTAAGTCTCTTTATGATAACGTCAAGCTGTGTGTGAAACACAATGGCTTTTTAACTGACTATTTCGAATCTGTTTCCGGTTTATTACAAGGGGAAGTAATGTCTCCGATCTTGTACGCCTTATATGTTCATGATTTTGTAACTTTTTGCATGATAATTGCCCATCTATAGAAATACAACTAATAAATATATTTTTACTTATGTATGCTGATGACATAGTTTTGATATCAGAATCAGCTGAGGGATTACAGTCCATGTTGAAATCATTATATTCTTATACTAAGCGTTGGAACTTATCTGTAAATATTGGTAAGAGGAAAGTGATGGTTTTTAGAAATTGTAAAAAAAAAAATATATAGAGTGAACGCTTGTTATTTTAATGACAATAAGCTTGAGGTCGTTGACTGTTATAATTATCTAAGTATTGTACTTAATTTCAGTGGAAAGTTTTTAACAACATAAAAGTATATACATGTAGCTGAACAAGGCAGAAAAGCTCTGTTTGCAATTTCAAGCTCACTTAAATCTTTTAATTTCAATATTCACACTAAATGTTCAGTGTTTGATCTCTATGTAAGTAGCATTCTTAATTATGGAGTCGAGATATGGGGATTTCACAAGGCCATATATGTTGAAAAAGTGCACACTTTATTTTGTAAAAATATTTTAGGCCTGAAAAAAAGTACTTATAATAATCTTGTATATTGCGAACTTGAGAGATTCCCTCTTTCTATCACTCGAAAAATTAAAATCTTTAAATTCTGGCTCAAGATAAAATCCACAACCAACTGTATACTTAAGGCTTATTATAATGAATTGGTAGAGAGAAATGACGATTGGACTGTAAATATTCGCCGTGAATTAGACAACATGGGTCTATCATATATATTCCATGAAGATACTCTAAATAATAACATCATAACTTTGATTGAAAAAAAGACTTAAAGATATTTACCGACAATCCATACTTTTAGATATATCAAGGTCATCAAAGGGGCATATATATCAACATCTTATAGATAATTTTACCATGCAATATTATTTATTAAAACCTATCCCTTTGTTATATAAAAAGTTTATTGCCAAATTTAGAGTATCATCCCACAATCTTCAGATAGAACGTGGAAGATATGAAAATGGAAAAAGAAAGAGCAAATTGTAACACTGTCTTTTTCGAACTTTAAATTTTTATGAATTAAAGTGAGCACGTGACTATAAATCATTAAAATTTAAAGTTAGAAAAAGACAACACTAACGATATTGAAGACAAGTTTCAATTTGTGCTTGTATGTCCTGAGTATACTGACTTACGCTGTCGTTTTATCAAGCCTTATTATTACAATAGACCATGTGCTTTTAAGCTTATACAAGTACGTATTAAGGGTAAATAATGTCAAACAATTATTAAATCTTGGCATATATCTGTATCTTGCCAGTAAATATAGATCATGATGTATATACTCACTCTCCATTGTAATTCAAGACTTTAGTCAACCGCCCATTTATGTCATTATATATGTGTGTGATGATGTATGTGTGTGCGTGTGTGTATGTGTGTGCACAGGGGTGACCTTACATTGAGAAATTCCCAACACCTAATCCATAATAAACTAGAGATATTCCCAAGACCTAATCTAATCCATAAAAGACTAGTAATACGTCAATAGGTAAAAGGGAAGACTCGTATCACAGGGTTACCAACATAAAACCTCGATATCTCCGCTAATTTTTCACGTGTTCTCTCGGAACATACCATTAAGAAAGTAATCGAGTCAGAAGATATACGTTTTTCCCGTCCATGGCGGACCAGTAATCAATAAGTTATGGCCCTCGTCTGCTCTTCTCAACATCGCTGTCATTTTTCCTGCAGATTTTACTGTATATTTTCTAACTCGATGGTATGTCCCGAGAGAACAGGAACGATGCATTGCTAGGAGATTTGCTGTGGACTCCGGTTAAAGGTTATTGAGGCTTTATTTATAGCACGATGTATCCATTAACCGTCCGTTTGGATGCAAAGTGAAAGAATCGTGCAAAAAAAAAAAACCAACAACAAAGATGGATTATATGGGTAAACAGTAACAAAGTATATATATACAAAGAGAAGAGACCCTCCCCGATCGATTTGTACCAGGTTTTTGTCAAAGCGTGCAAAATTAGCGGAGATATCGAGGTTTGATGTTGGTCACCCCTGTGATACGAGTCTTCCCTTTTACCTATTGACGTATTACTAGTCTGTTATGGATTAGGTCTTGGGAATTTCTCTAGTCTATTATGGATTAGGTCTTGGGAATTTCTCAATGTAAGGTCACCCCTGTAGTGTGTGTTTGCCTAGTGTGTATATGTGTATACGAATGTGTCTATCTTTGTTTATCTTTGTTTCTTGTATATATTGTATATATTATGTTTTGGTTGTGTTTTCTATATGCTGTACTGGCATTTGAAAATAAACTGAATTGAATTACTGGTTTTCATGATGTATGGATATTGCAACATTTTGAAAATGAAGGAATATTTTTGAATGTGTTAAAACAGCGTCTGTTTTTTTTTATTTATTTATTTATTTATTTATTTATTTTATTTTTATTTATTTTATTTTTTCTGGTTTTTTTTTTGTTTGTTTTTGTGTCGGTGTGTTTGTTTTTGTTTGTTTATTTGTTTATTTTTTTTTTATTTATTTATTTTTTTTTTTTTTGTAAAATAGAAACGGATTTTTCTATCATTCCATTAGATGTTAGTTATATACAGTTTAGCTTGCAATTTTACCTCCGTAAATCTCTACCAATTCAATATTTCTACTTATTTCAAAATTCATGATGTCATCTCATAAATCATTTGTTGAAACGGTCCGATAAAATGACATCAACAGACACAAAACCGCATATGTAGGTGTAGTGAATTATGTCGTAGATGAATTTCATTTTATACTTAAACAACCATACTACCCATCTATAAGCCATATCTGTTTATAATTATATTAATATAGAGGACCTTCTGATTTCAAACTTGTTCAATTGTTGTCGCCTCAAAATGTTTCAGAATTATTCAACCTTGGCAAATATTTGTATAACGCACTATAATTGAGGAACTCTATGTTGATGTAAATGTCTCTCCTCCGCCCAGCATTACATGCCATTACTTTCTGTTTTTTGTATATGTGTATTATATGCTGAATTCAAAAACCTATAAGCAACTAAACCAAACCACTATTTTGACGACCAAGTTCGAACCGATTATATATGATTTAAATCCATTATCATCGACTGCCTCCCTGTTTGTTAAAACAAACAGATGTCAATTGTTTTCTTCATACATGCACTTAATCACTGATTGATTTCATATGCTTTCGAAAAATATGAAACCTTTCTGTTCTTATGTTGATTTCATTATCAATGAATAAGACAAAAGTATAAAAGTTACCTCCCTTTCAATGTTAATTTATGACGGAATATTTCAGGGCCACTCGTTCCCGATTCCGTATTTACTATTTCAATACCTTGTCTTACCACTGTCTATTAAGTATGCATCAAACATGTATACAAAGAATGAATCTAGAAAGTGAAAGTATGTCAGATTTGTTTTTATTTACTATCTCAGCGTCACGTGCCCCTGTGTATGTACTGGGTCGCTTCAACAACAGCTGGAACCTGCATTAACAATGAAAAAATAAACCATGTTGAATGACACAAAAATCTTTATGTATTTATGATTGTTTATATACTTGATTTTTGTTATATATGATGTTTTTCTTTTGTTTCTTTTCTTTCTTCATGAAAACAAGAATCACAATTAAGTGCAAAATGACACAGTAGCGGATTTACGAGGGGTAAGGGGAGGTGGGTGGGTGCACATGCCCTTATTCGCCTCAAGTATGAGTAAAACTTTAGATTTGACACCCAGAATGACTGAGCTTTTTGGCTAATATTTGACATTCACATATGCTCCCCCTTCCCCCTTTTTTCGGATATATTGGATCCGCCACTGTGTCATGATGCTTGTTAAGTTAAATTTTGACCCTTGTGGAAATCCAAAATATTCACCGTAGTTTGTCATTTGTATCTATTTTTTCAAATCCTCAATACTGTCTTTTGCTAGCTTTCAAGTTTTACTAATTCAAGTGAACACTGCAGTTATGTGCTCACTTAAAAATTAGTAAGATTTAAAAGTTAGCAAAAGACAATACCCTGAAATGCGTCTATGCTGACCTACCGCGTTAACTTATTTCTTTGAATACTTTACTGATGGGTTCCATGGGTTTACCTCCCTATAAGAATTCTGTAGATATTTCACACTTTAATCCATTATTCATATAGAACCATACCCCATGACCAGTCGGTAATATCATTGTCTCGTGATCCTGGTCCTGGATTCGAGTCCGGGAAGCAGCGAGGGTTCGTCAATGTCCTGTTTTTTGTTTGTTTGTTTTTTGTTTTTTTTTTGTTTTTGTTTTTTTTTGTTTTTCTTTTTTTTTTTTGGAGCAAGTGTCGGGACGACACAAAACATAGATATATAATGAGCGTCATAATGGAGGTTAGAGACGACTGTTTAAGATATGATGTCCTAGTATTGGGGTTAGAGAGGGTTTCTGTAAGATATGATGTCCTAGTGGGGTTTAAAGGAGCTATCATAAGATATAAGTATAATATGGTGATTTGGGGTTAGATTGGACAACTTAATGATATGATGTCCTTACGAAAGTAGGCGGTTGGAGGGTTTGAGAGGGCTGCTTTAAGAAATGATATCCTTGAGGGGTTAGAGAAGGCTACTACAAGATATGATATCCTAGAGTGGGGGTTAGAAAGGACTACTGTAAGATATAATGTCCTAGAATGAAGGTTAGAAAGGACTGTGGTAAGATACGATGTCCTAGAGTGGAGTTTAGAAAGGACCACTGTAAGATATGATGCCCTAGAGTGGGGGTTAGAAAGGACTGCTGTAAGATATGATGTCCTAGAGTGGAGTTTAGAAAGGACCACTGTAAAATATGATGCCCTAGAGTGGGGGTTAGAAAGGACTACTGTAAGATACGATGTCCTAGAGTGGGGGTTACAAAGGACTATTGTAAGATATGATGTCTTAGAGTGGGGTTAGAAAGGACTGCTGTAAGATATGATGTCCTAGAGTGGAAGTTACAAAGGACTATTGTAAGATATGATGTCTTAGAGTGGGGTTAGAAAGGACTGCTGTAAGATATGATGTCCTAGAGTGGAAGTTACAAAGGACTATTGTAAGATACGATGTCCTAGAGTGGGGGTTACAAAGGACTATTGTAAGATACGATGTCTTAGAGTGGGGTTAGAAAGGACTGCTGTAAGATACGATGTCTTAGAGTGGGTGTTAGAAAGTACGATTGTAAAGAGGATATTTAACCCACTCTGTTTATGCATGTATTATGAAGTAATACAGTCTGTCTGAGATTACATCTTTCATCAGTAATCTCTCTCTCTTTTCTGTGTGTGTGTGTGTGTGTGTGTATAGGTGTGTGTGTGTGGGTGTGTGTGTGTGATGTGTGTATGAAAGTGAAAAACTATGCAACTGCGCATGCGCACTTGTATATGCCATATTATATAAATAATAAGAGACATTTGTAATTTGAGAAATTAAAACAAGTATGCATGGATTACCATATAATAATAGTCCTCCATGTATGTTTTAATTTTTCAAATGACTATAAATATATGTCATAGGACAGTATCTGTAAACCACTGTAATGGAAATTTTATTCAGATAGTGATGATTGACTTTGAATGGGGATAGGGAAGGTCCCAAAGCAGAAACTTAGATAAATAAAAAACAAACAAATAATAAATAAATAAATAAGTAAAAAAAAAATAAAACACCACAAACCACAATGAGATGAAGTAGTACATGACGCCGCGGAAATATTTGTCCATGTCACTGGGGTCGGTAGATTTCCCATGGACTTGCATATGTAGAGGAAAATTTGACCAGGCGCCCGATGGATAATTTAGTATACAGTTTCCTAATTACGTTATATTAAATATGTACAAGGTAATGTCTTGTTGCGATGTTTGGTCTCGCCTCAATGGGCAACATATTTTTCTAACATCCAGGGGCGTAGCTGCCTATACGCCAGCACGCCGTGGCGTGCACATCACGGGGACCAAAAAAAATTTAAAATGTGACTCAAAGATATCGATATCATATTACAACTCGTAAGTGTCAAATCAATTTGTGAAAAAGTTAATCTTCAATTTTTTCAAAATCAAAAGACTTTAATTTTAAGAGGTATATTCAAGTTCAACTTTTATTGTGTTCGACATATATTCTTCAATATTAAACGTCATTTCTTATGACAAAAATAGTTTCAATGTTATCAAGATGTAGTCCAGAAAGCACGATTTTGCATTTGCATTGAATTTTACAAAATTTTCTCGGGGGAGACCCTCGAACCCCCACTTGCAATAGAGGGTGATCCCATCCTCCTCTCATAGCTGCGCGCGCCTCGTGAGAAGCTTTCTTTGCGTGCACATTGAATATTTTTAGCTACGCCCCTGACATCAGCATCAATTTGCTTTTCAACATCAATTTTGTTTAATTTTAAAATAAATTGAGAATATATATATATATATACATACATACATATATATATATATATATATATATATATATATATATATATATATATATATATATATGTATATATATATATATAACAAAAGCATGGCTTGCGGTACACACGGTCCGGGTTCGTTTACCGGTTTTTGCCATCAAGAAGAACTTGCTTACCTGGATCAATATTTACACTGAGAGAGCGATGACTGCATTCTATTTGTTCAACTTGTCTGTCATGAGCACGCTCATATATTATCAACTGAAATTAGTCTAAACTATACTTTTATTGATTACGACTTATTTGTATGACATATATGTGTTGTTATCCCTTTGACATGTCGTAATTAAGGTAACTTCCCAGCTCCCATGTCGCGATAAATGTCTGGAAAAATGGTTGAAATTCACGTTAACACCCCCATTCTATTGAGTAATAAACATCTATTGTAAGCTTTAATTGACTCATTGCATATGACGTAATTAAGGGTTTGCCTATTGGAAAATTACTCATGATCACTGAACACTTCTTCTCGAGACCGAATGACACAAAGGCATGCGAAGAAAGCCTAACCAATGAAATTTGCTGAATTCACGACGGCACACTACTATCACTATAGTTTTCATGCGCTCCCCGCGTGATTCCCTTAGCACGCTTTTTCCACAGTCCTTTGTGAGGAAGCAAACGACATAGACCACTAGTACTTCACACACATTTCTCGTATATTATCAGGTAAGATAAAATGAATTTGTAGTAGTAGTAGAACAGGCTAGTCGCTGCTTTCATGATTTAGAGCGTAATGCTTTTAACTTTGTTGTAACGATCAGCTGATTTTTGTTTACATCTGCAGTGATACTAGCACGCATGCTATCCGTGTTACGAAATGAACATTGACCCGATTGACGGAAGTATAGATTATATTGATTTATATCAAGAATGGATTATAAAGTTATAATTTATAACTGGTATCAGTGGCGGATTTAGAGGGCGGGCCGCCCCCCCCCCCTTTCGCCACATATTTATTACTAAAAATCCAGATTTGGCACCAAAAATGGCCGAGTAGTTTTGATAATACAGATGTGCTTCGGAAATCCTGGATCCGCCTCTGGGTATAGTAATGCATATAATAATTTGTCCTTATTTCAGTGTGTAGGCAAATGTGTGAAAAATTCTTGGGGCGGCCGAAATCTTTTATCATTTATGACCTATATCTTGCTGATGGAAGGCCTTTATAGAGTTCAGTTTATAATGTTGACACTATAAGGTCAAATTTTTCTGGTGAGGGCTAGAAATTGAACCGAAATATATCGGTTATTATGATAATGCCGGACCCCATAAATCCTACTGCAGTCCCGTCCTCTTTAAATAAATATATGGAAAATATTTTATCATCATTAGATAAGGCTCTCGTGCTGTTGAACAATAGATACTCTTCCTTCCCTTTCTACGTTTGTATTAGACAAATTCATGTGATTTTAAACTTACAAACAACACCAATCACAATCAAGAGGTCCATATATTGTGTAGACAAGTAGTAGTTGATATTGAAACTTTAAACAAGCTGGGGACGACCTCTCATTTGAGACACAGAGACAGTCACGTGATTGAGTAACTATATATGTTTTCAGTTATCAATTTAAAGAATGACAGGTCCGAAGGAACCGCGGAAATCACCTTTTTGGCCGATCATGGACCGATTTTTAATCACGTTACGAAACGAAACGAAATTCAGGGTTGCCTCCTCCCCAACTCACTTTTTAAATGTTTACTACGGTTCTGAATTGAGCAAAAAAAAAAAAAAAAAAATAATAAATAAAAAAGTTTTGAAAGTTGTACATCAAGCTTAGTAAAGGATATGCCTTTATTACACACTTAATATCGTTTACAAAAGATGTTGATCTTTTAGACTTGCTGTTTTGGAGTTAACATTTGCACACACATACTCCAAAACCAGGCCAGTCAGAATGAAATTCATATTGGGTTGGGGGCTGGGGCTACAGGACATGACAGTCGTTTATAATATAGACGATTTGTGTGTATGAAAGACAAGATTTTAACTATGCATGGTCATCCCCCTTTCCACCCTCTGTTTCCTACGTTCCTGATGTTTGGTATATGATATAGATGAGCCCTTTTGATTTTCGAATGAAAATTCGAAAAATTTCTTTTGTTGTATTTTACCTATAAAATAGCGCAGTGTTGTTAGGCGTTTGTGTGGTTGTCTCTCAAACATCAGGCTATTCATAACCTACAGGCCATCAGATCTATCTCAGGCCTCTTCTGTAAGGCGCATATCCAGGCGATCGGAAGAACTATGAATTAAGTAACTACATATTCATATGCTTCTAGCACGACGTATTATACAGTGGCGGATTTAGAAGGGGGAGGGCTATGATGCCCGTCCCCATTTTCTCCACAAATTTACTAGGCATACATAGATAAGGATGAACAAACTCAAATAATGTAAAACTTCAGATTTGGCACCCAAAATGTACTTTGATTGATACTTGATTTTCACATGTGCGTCTCCACCTTTTCTGAAATCCTGCATCCGCCAGTTATATAGAATACATGAAATGAAGATGAAACTAGTATCTATATACTAAATAGTGATGCTATCAACCGGAATTAGAAAAAATCATGTGATTTTATGATCTGATTGTGATTGTGTTGACATCTATTTCCCCCGAGGAAGTTTAACATGTACTTTTGTATTTATTGTTATAAAACGGTCGTCATACATCAAAGAAGGGCTATAAAAATCACAATTTCCCATCACTACACAAGTACATGATGGTAAATCCTGGTGTATATGCACTAAGAGCTTAGAGTGCATGCGCGTTGGTAATGATTTTCCGGATTTCGCTTTGAAATAGAGTGCATCATACGATATAAAGTGTGACCTCATTGTGATTATGATTCATGGTTTTACGTAAGTCACGTTATGTATCTCGTGGTTGGTGGTGCCGTTACAGAGCTTCACAAAAAAAAAAAAAAAAAGAAAGAAAGAACAGCAACCACCTATACAGGATTCGCTAACCAAATCTTTGTACTTGGCTAACGCAGGCTACTGCAACTCGTTGAGGACACGAGAAAAGCTCACGTGATCTTGGGAGGCTCACTGGGGAACCTCATTTGATCTTTGATTGGATCACTGGCAATAGGTAGAATTCCAGCCAGTCGCTCTAACGAACGAGGTCACTAAGACCGGATCCTTTCTACGTAGGTGTGTCGTGGTCACCCGGCCGCCTGTCTACGTAGGTGTGTCGTGGTCACCAGGCCGCCTGTCTACGTCGATGTGTCGTGGTCACCAAGCCGCCTGTCTACGTAGGTGTGTCGTGGTCACCAGGCCGCCTGTCTACGTAAGTGTGTCGTGGTCACCCGGCCGCCCGTCTACGTAGGTGTGTAGTGGTCACCAGGCCTCCTGTTTACGTAGGTGTGTCGTGGTTACCCGGCCGCCTGTCTACGTAGGTGTGTCGTGGTCACCCGGCCGCCTGTCTACGTAGGTGTGTCGTGGTCAACAGGCCGCCTGTCTACGTAGGTGTGTCACCAGGCCGCCTGTCTACATAGGTGTGTCGTGGTCACCAGGCCGCCTGTCTACGTAGGTGTGTCGTGGTCACCAGGCCGCCTGTCTACGTAGGTGTGTCGTGGTCACCCGGCCGCCTGTCTACGTAGGTGTGTCGTGGTCACCAGGCCGCCTGTCTACGTAGGTGTGTCGTGGTCACCAGGCCGCCTGTCTACGTAGGTGTGTCGTGGTCACCAGGTCGCCTGTCTACGTAGGTGTGTCGTGGTCACCAGGCCGCCTGTCTACGTAGGTGTGTCGTGGTCACCCGGCCGCCTGTCTACGTAGGTGTGTCGTGGTCACCAGGCCGCCTGTCTACGTAGGTGTGTCGTGGTCACCAGGCCGCCTATCTACGTAGGTGTGTCGTGGTCACCCGGCCTCCTGTCTACGTAGGTGTGTCGTGGTCACCAGGCCGCCTGTCTACGTAGGTGTGTCGTGGTCACCAGGCCGCCTGTCTACGTAGGTGTGTCGTGGTCACCAGGTCGCCTGTCTACGTAGGTGTGTCGTGGTCACCAGGTCGCCTGTCTACGTAGGTATGTTGTCATCATGCCTCCTGTCTACGTAGATCTTTTTCGTGGATTGCGTAGTATTTTCCGTTTTGTACAAGCGTTATCAGCTTCTAGATCAATATCCTTGTTGTTTACAATGTAGATAATCTCAACTTGAGTACGTTCACACGCGTATGATGGCCAAACAGTGACAAATGATGTAATCCATGTAGCGAGATGGGTACAGGAAACCTCGCAGGGTTTAATATTATTTTAAATAATGCGTCTTTTTATCTTATCTTCATCTCAGTACAAGTTAAGAGCACATACATTGTATGTTTATCTGTGAAAAAGATAACGAATTATCATGGTCAAATTTATTCTTCGAAATTGAATCGTTCGTAGTATACATGTATATATATATATGTATTGAATTCATTGAAGGGTTAACGAGGTTAGAGGTATTCAGACACCTGTCCCACCCCTCAAAAGGAAAATTTGATATTTTGCAAAATTTTGCATGGTTTTCTCTAAAAATATTCAGAAAACTCTTCATCAGAGAGAGAGAGAGAGAGACACACACTTGCATTAACTTGAGAGAGAGAGAGAGAGAGAGAGAGAGAGAGAGAGAGAGAGAGACTTGCATTAACTTGAAGGCCAGCCCTTCGAACTGTTCAGAAATGATTTCTTTGTGATAAAGCACTGTCCTGAAAAAATAAAATTAACACGGAGGTCGTTGCCCTGCATCAATATAAATATAGAACATTTCTGTCTGGAGTTGTTTTGTACGTTCCCAGCATGTATTGACCTCAAGTCACTTTAATGTAACGACGATGTGAATTGGAATTTTCGGGGGATGTGCACCCTCACATTTCAACATCTATACCATATTCTTGTTTACCAGTTCGTGACCTTCACTCTTCTCCGCGCACTAGGACTATCTGGTACATCGTTTGTCTAGATTTGATTTGACTCAAATTCTTCATCGAAATGAAAATGTGGCATAAAGCGGAATTGCTTGATCGTGCCCTAGACCCCACCCACGAATTGGATCGATCTAATTGAAATTCAATGTTTCTTATACGTTCCCTCTCCTCAAACATATCAGAAATACCGAATTTCAATAACAATGAATTCGGATGATAGAAATCAATGGCAGTGATACATTCACGGATTCACCTCGTCCTTTTTCACGAAATGGATGAGAGGTTATGTAGTTACCTAATGCTCATGCTTTGAGCATGTGATCATGGTTACCTATATACCTGCGATGCACATGCTTTTCTCGTGTTTGACATACTGTACTGAGACCTAGTTCGTTTGTACCCGCGGTAAACACTTGCGTAATAAGCAGGCACCGATCCAGGAATTTTGTAGAGAAGGAGGTTCACCCCTATTGAATTTCCCAAGCGGGGATCCATCTATGTATTTGTGTGTAAAATTACTTGTTTTACGTCGAAAAAAACCATGGTTATATCACTTCATTTTCAATGTGATATCTCACTTCGTTGTCTAAATGATATCACATAATTCTAAGATGATATATTCAACGTAGATAAGATCGCTTCGGAACAATTTGATATCACCTTCAATATACATGTAAATATCATTTCGAATTCAAAGGTGTATTAGGTTTGGTAATAAACAGTAAAACGGTGCTCTACACGGATAAGCGGAATGTGTAGCGTGTTTAGCTCTGGGGAAGGGGGGGGGGTGGTCCACAGTCTCGTAACTTTTCTGTTGTTCAGATAGATGGCCGTATCGCGATAGACGTCGGTGTACTGTGGGTCGGATAGATGACCGTATCGCGATAGACGTCGGTGTTGTGTGGGTCTGATAGATGGCCGTATCGCGATAGACGTCGGTGTTGTGTGGGTCGGATAGATGGCCGTATCGCGATAGACGTCGGTGTTGTGTGGGTCTGATAGATGGCCGTATCGCGATAGACGTCGGTGTACTGTGGGTCGGATAGATGGCCGTATCGCGATAGACGTCGGTGTTGTGTGGGTCTGATAGATGACCGTATCGCGATAGACGTCGTTATGTGTCGGTCTGATAGAGGAGCGTATCTCTTGATGAATGAAAGTGGTTTTCGGGCTATAGCTGTAGCTACATTCCTCATACTGTAATTGTTCTGAAACTTCACACCCTATTTATTTCGGGATCAAAAGGTCAAGGTCATATTGAAAAAAAGTATCAAATGTAGGGTATGAAACGTTTTGCAACTCGGCATATTGTATCTTTGATGCAACTTTATTGTTCGTAGATAATTATTGTTTTGAGAATATCCCTTCGATATTACAGTGCTGCACTACACTGGAAGAACTCAAATGATTATTCTTCGCCTATCTTTGTTTCAGTACATATTCACTTCCGTGTGTATTAATAAATTTTTGTGTGTAATTCATAAAAGCCATTTACAGTTGTTAAATTTCTGCTTTGAAACCCTCATGAAAACAAATCTTCTTATCATGAACCACTTTCCATAGAAAGGACAAGTAAATCTACGTAAAATTTGTACAACCTTATAATAACATGGTGTCGTTGGACAGTACCACTACGGGTAATTTGGTAAGCCGCTAATCCCTGGACGTACTGGCGAACTAAAAATAGTGACCGATATTTGAATTTTATCCAGAGTTTTGTCTTGGTAAACCGTAAACATGCTTCTATTTAAAGAATTGTAGTAGAACTTTCACACCTGCATATATTTACCTGTACCATTTATTTTCTTCTGCCAGACATGCATAACGCACGTTTTGCGCACTTTTCTCCAAGGACAAGAATTTGATAATTGAAATCAACATGTCATTCCGTCAGCGTCATAAATGAGAACAAGTTTTCCCATAGCGACATCTCTATACATCTACACTAAAATCAGTATTCAATAAATTAATATATTTGACATAGTATTGCCTCTTGTGTTCTCCTTTTGTTTCTATATAGCTTTGCTGTTCGGAAATAGTGTTTGTTAAGCCACCCCTCCCCCTTAAAATAACAAAAACGAAACAGACAAAAACCCCAAACAAATAAAAAAAATCCCCCGAAACAATCAAACAAAACAAAACCCAAATAACCCCCCCCCCCAAATAAAACAAAAAAAACAACCCCCCCCCCCCAAAAAAAAAAGGTAGGGTTTTCCCGAGTTATTTTAGATTTTCTTATCTTTGCTAACGCTATTTATCTACCTAAGATAAATGTGTTTTGACCGGGATTTTTTTTTACAGGGAAATGGTTTTATGAGACAAACACGATACTAAATAAAAAGAAAATTTGCTTTGCATCATTTTGTTTTAAGTTTCTTACTAGCTTTGTTGTGCGTAACCCATCTTGTTTGATTACTCCATTTTTTAAAGTACGAAAGTAAATCATATCGACCTGTTTTGTGTTGATGTTCGAAGTTCAGAATTGTATACTTGATCATGTGAACGATGCTTGGACTATACTATGGATATTACGAAACTCTGCTCCATTGACTCGTCACTTCAGCTGAACTTAAAGAAGTTCATATCTCGTATCAAAACAACGTTCACTTTGGTCACATGTGTTGGTAAACAACATATTCCTCTTGTTTGTTTTTGGCGAAAACATTTAGAAAAAGAAATACGGGGTTTGTTTACAAATCTCAGTACATGGCATCAATCCCGGGAGAAGTTATGTGGAGGATGAGCTCTATACTAGCTGGTTGTGACCTACATTTTACTCATCTTGTCCTAGATAACGTTTATTATCAGATCTTGGTGTAAATCAAATCAAGTCCTTATAAAGGCTATTTGGTCATCTTGCCTCGATTATTCACCGTTTTCAGCGATGCATGACATACAGGTACGCTAATGGTCACTTAATTCAGTATAAACGTTCCGCGCCATTGCATGCAGGGAATACATGTTTACTGAACGAAATGAGTTTCATTAAGAAACGCCCAAAGGTGAAACAGTTTTGGAATGACCGGTTTGATGAAGATAACAGTCGTCACGTGATGCTCATTAGCAAAGTTTTGTTTTATAACGAATGCCCTCATAATGTCCTTTCTTTAATTTCTGGGGGGACTGCACAGATAAAGTTTAAAACTTGTACCTTTGAAAGTTTGAAATACCCCGTTTATTTTAACAGTTAGATAACAATGTATATAAATATAAATGTAAATTGTTTTATGACCATCTAGGTCGGAAACGTCACTGCAAATCGCATATATACTATCTTAGAGACATTTTAATTCTTTGTAAACGACAGATATAGAGTGTATTCTTATACATGCTTATTTATGCACTGTATTTGCGCAGTAAAATATGGCCTTATGTAACAAATTTATCTGGAACTTGTGTTTTCCATCCATACCAAGGTTAATAGTAACAATCAAATTAATAAGCTGATAGTACACGGAATGTCAACAACAGAAGCTGTTTACACCAGAGCGAGGTCAGTCGATCATTGAGCGTAAACATGTATTAACTCCGTCGGAGTTCCCTCATTTCTACTCAGGCGATGTTGACACACAAACGTGTGTGACCATTTCTCAATTCGTGTATTGAATATTCAACAAAAGTGAGTACATTTTTATACAAGATAATGCAAGAACAAAACAAATAGATATCTGAAACGTATATCTACGAGCCTTCATTTGATCTTATAATTTGGTGAGTACTGCCTTATTATAATATTTAGTAGTACTTTTTGTATAAATGTTGCTGGACAATTGTAAGTCTTTTATTGACTCATGGGATATGGATTGATTTGAACACAAACGTTGGTGTAGATGACGTTATTATCATGTCCGTCAGTCTGTTCGTCAATTTGTCGTTTTGTTGATAGGGAGGAACGATCACTAATAGAAATGAGAGGGATCGGACCTATCTACTAAATCAAAGTGTTAAAAGACCGACCACTAATAGAAATGAGAGGGGTCGGCCCTATCTACTTAGTGTTCTAAGACCGACCACTAATAGAAATGAGAGGGTCGAACATATTTACTACGCGTTTTAGGACTGACCACTACTAGGAATGAGAGAGGTCGGACCTACCTCTAATTCTACTAGGACCGACCACTAATAGAAATGAGAGGGTCGAACATATCTACTACGCGTTTTAGGACTGACCACTACTAGGAATGAGAGAGGTCAGACCTACTTCTAAGTCTACTAGGACCGACCACTAATAGAAATGAGAGGGTCGGACCTATTTACTAAGTGTTCAAGGACCGACCACTAATAGAAATGGAAAGTGACGCACCCAACTACCAAATGCTCTAGGACCGACCACTTATAGGAATAGAAATGGTTGCACCTATCTGCTAAGTGTTGTAGGGGTCGCACCTAATTATCAAGTGTTCTAGGACCGACCGTTAATAGAAATGAGAAATGGTCGCACTTAGCTGCCAAGTGTTCTAAAACCAACCACCAAATGACCAACTAACAATGGATGAGGTCGAAACTAACTGCAAACTGTTTAATCACGAAATTGGAGGATCTAAATTGATGGGGATATAGAAAATATGTGTCCGGGTTTCCTCGATTTCATGGACACCTCCCCATATCGCCGACTCACCCTATTTTCACTTCTATATCCCGCATGGTTGACTTACTGTATACCTATAATAGGAATCAATGACAGCAGCTGTCCTTATACCATACATTACCTTTAGTGCGTAGTTGTATTGCATCATACCGCCATCTCCGCATTCTCTCCGGATGTGATGGAGACATTACAACTGACAGGGCATTGTGTCTTATGATAAATATACACATATTTACTTATGTCATGCGCATGCCTTATAAAGAAAAGAAAAGTGTTCACTTCAAGACGGATAAGCAAGCTATACTGTCATATGGTGCTGCCTAACACTTGAAACATTTGTGATGGCGTAATTTGGACTCGTATATAAAGCCTGGTGTTTGATAACACTGAAAGCGCATTAGCGATTAAGACCACTTTGATACTTATATCATCATTTACAATAATACGTGATATCACGTGATGTCGTAACGCACGAGTTTGCGTTATCTCCATAACATATATAATACAACCTATGCAGCATCTATCAGTTGCAGACAAGCAGTTTTAAGGCTTCATTAACGGGTTACTGATGGAATTTTTATTGAATGTAAAATGTTCTAATTCAGAAATCTTCTAGATAAATTCTGATCACAAGGATGTCTGTTAATACATCGAAGGTCAGTGTATGTAAATATACCAAACCGCTCCTGTTCTTGTAAAGGTCTCGTACATTGACTTACTGTAAAATAATAATAATAATAATAATAATAATAACAGATTTCATCATTCAGACGAATTTGAAAAATGTTGTCCAAGAAATATTTTTATCAGCTCTCTCGAACATATTATGAATACATAGATCTACTTGTGTTCTAAACTAGTGTACGATCAGGTCATGCAGATAAAAAAATTTGATATTTCTCGAACTTCAAAATTTAAAGTAGCCAAAAAAAAAAAAAGACCATTACATGTGTCATTTACTAAGTTTCAATTTCATATTTTGACCGATTAAAAGTGAACAAAAATGGGCATGTACAAATTTGCAGTGTGAACGCTCCTTGCAGATCAAAAATATATGTGCAGCAATGCATATAGAGAAACATATATGAGAGTTTGGGGTGTTATTATTACATCATTTATATATGGTTGCATGGTTTTCTTTAATCTATCAACAAGGAGATTGACACTCATGTTTTGTGTATCGCTATAGCTATTGTTCAATAATGCCCACATTTACTTCATCATCCAATGAAATTCACACGTTTTGTCATGTGATGATCCTACATTTCATCATCTTCTACATGTATTACAGATTTTATGCATACCGGTATATATTTAACGTAGGAATCGCATTGCTCTGTTTCTTAAAAAGACGGTCTTGAACCTCACTTCCTGATTGCTTTACATGCATTCTCTATATATGCTAGGGAACACCAATTATATAGAATGAAGTGTATTTAAAATGCGTATACATATATGTAAATAAATGACAGTTCTACTTGTTTGTTCCAATACAGGAAGACTAAAAAGTGTGTTAAATGTTTCAGATCTTAACAATGGCAGTGAATTCAGCAGCGACGGACAAACAGGTTTTGGCCAGGTATATGGACCTTGATCAGTCCAAGAGGGTCATGTGCGAATATATATGGATTGACGGTACCGGCGAAGGTCTCCGGAGCAAATGTAGAACACTCGATTTTGAACCTAAAGATCCTTCAGGTAAAACATCTTTATCATGTTATCCAATGAAATTGCTGTCATAGTTATTCATGACCTTAGGGAACAATGTAATGAGTGTCTTTTCATCAATATTTTAATTCTGCTTGATTCACTGGCTTGTACAGACGCTCTTCCCTTCTACGTCAGAACGGAGGAACAGACTTAATGCAGTGCTTATTCCTTGGTGCAGGTGATCTTGGTTCGATTTCCGGATTGTGAGGCTGCTAACCTACTGATGCTATGTAGTACTATGACAGAGGGTCCTTTTTATTTTTTTTCTGTTTTAAGCGACGAAAAGCCCAAAAGTTAACACCAATCCCCATCCGTTTTTATCAAGGAAAACTAGGAATTAGGGTGGTCCGGAACTCGTGTTTTGGTAAATTAGTCTGAAAACATTACGTCGGTACAGTCCCGAAAATACTCTATAAATAAATGAAGTACGTTTATTCATAGTATGCGACTGAAATATTCTCGAGAAACTGAAAAACAGAATTGAGAGGAAAATATTAGACGCAGTGGCGGATCCAGGATTCCCAAAAAAGGGGGGCCGCATGATGAAAGTCAGGTATTATCAAGAATACTCTGCCGTTTTGTGTGCTAAATTTGAAGTTTGACTCGTATTATTTAAATGTTTTCAACCGTATCATTTATATATTTGTGGTGAAAAAGGAGGCCCCGGGCCCCCTCTAAATCCGCCACATAGACGATTCCGCTTCTGATAGCCAGAGTTTTCGACAATAATAACATATGTTATAGTGTAGACTATTTGTGAAACCGACAATTTACACGTACAAACCGACGATATACATGTACACATCGACGATAAACATATACAAACATATTGTATACATGCACTAATCGTACTAACTAACGATTTGCATGTACAAATCGACGATTTCTAGGTACAAACCGATAAAATCAAGAATAAGTTATTTGTGTTAAACCGGTATGTTTGTAAATTTTCTGATATGACAGAGCAGATATCAAATCTCGAAATTGAAAGGTTATGGGTTCAACCCAGTCGTATCCTTGACCCAGTCACAAGTATCGTAGTTGGGATAAGATAACTGTAGTGGTGATATGTGCTAACGTGTATATAGTATATGGTAGATAAGAATTATAACTCGACCGTTAGAGTGTCCATCAACTGGGGTACGTCTATGGTCCGTCTACGATGCTATATTGTATATTGTATATTTATTGACGGAGGAACTTGAACTATAATTTTTTTTTTGTCCTCGATCATTTCAAACTGTGAAATAAGATAAATTATAAAGAGGACGAATTTTTTACTTAATATAAATGACGTAAAGTTAGGGGTTAAGGTCACTGTTAAGTATATTATTGTCTTTGTTTTCAAAGATATATTGATCATCATGATAATAAATAAGTTGATGATGATCAAAGTAAATTCTTCAGTTTGCATTTGCCATTTAGATAGACGGTGAAGGTTCAGTCCTTCAAGTTTTATACATCATTACATAAGCCGATTTGTAAAAGGCCGAACTTTTCGTACCTCTTTTGGACTTGATCTACACGACTTACGTGTATCGTCTGCTTATCTGCTCTTATCTCCCGATAAAGACGCCCTACGCTGTCACCACAAGTTATTTTTGGATTGTAAATTTCTCAGTAAAGCCATTATAGGCACAGACTTGTATTTTACATGTTATATACATGTATATGTATATACAGTATCAAGTATAATATTATGATATAGTACTGATATAATAATTCCTATCTTTGACGTGACGAGCTAAGTTTTATGATGTTATATATTATGTAAACGCACTATGTAAATACATTCCTTGTATTTCTAATTATAGGTTTCTTCTGATTTTTTAATGACGTAATGATGAGTAAGCAAAACGAAATATAGACATATAGATATTATCAATGTTAATTATACTAGTTAGAAGGTATTTTCAGATTCTTAATTTCCCTTGAGATTTATTTAGGTCGGATTTAGTAGGGTATTTATGAATACTTTAAGGTTGAATTTAGGGTAAGATTGAATGTTTTTGAGAAGTTTTAGTTTTGCATTCTTCAATCAGGAAGTGGCGTTGTAAAATATTGTATAGAGATCAAATATTATTTATAATGAAGTAAGAAAGAACAAGTTTTTCTTTACGATGACGTTTCAGTCATAAAAATATTGTATAGAGATCAAATATTATTTATAATGAAGTAAGAAAGAACAAGTTTTTCTTTACGATGACGTTTCAGTCATAAAAAGGTACAGAACTTCTTAGTTCATTTTAGCTATGCAGTGGATTCGAACACGGACTACGTGTACGATATACAAAATTTTCAATCACCACTACAAGTATTTCCACTTCACTTACTTTGAAAGATCTTGGAAAATAACTAGGTTACTATATATCATGTCGTGCTGAGTTCGCTGACACACCGAATTTGCATATTGATGTCCAGAATTTAGGTATATGATATATGTAACGATATAACACTGTACATAGAGAGATAACGCTGAGACAGTCTGTGACATTGCGGGCATCTATGGTTAACTTTAGTGTATCTCTGTCCTTGACCTATCTTATCAAAACTAGTTCGAGAACTGGTTAGGTAACGAGTACATCTATCATAGGCGGATCTAGAAATTTTGGGGAAAAAAGGGGGGGTGGGGGTTGCATCATCCTATGTTTAATGTTTTGTACTATTCGGGCCGGAAAGGGGGTACATTCCTAAAAATGGTTGAAAATGATCTTTTCCGACCAAAGGGATGGATGGGTGTTGCATCCCTAAAATGATAGAAAATTACCTTTTTTCCTACCAAAAGGCGGGAGGGGGGTTGTTACACCCCCCTAAATCCGCCAATGAAATACGAGGAAGGCATTCACATATGGTCTGGTCTTGGCTATTTTGGGGGTCTTCTGACAGGGAAAATGTTACGCTGATCACACGGACTTCTATATTTCTCAAAAGTCTTGACTATACAATTAGCTATACATTTTATATCAGTTTATGTGCTTTGTAAGAGTCATTATACTGGTCAAGACATATCGCCATTATTATTATTATATATATTTTTTTGCATTATTTATACAAGTAGTGATTCTAGACATCTAGTGCATACATACATTATACTGATGGAGTTCTGAATGGAAAATCTAAGCTGAGGTTTGCGAATAGAATACAATGAGGGCTTTATGTAGATTACGCGTGGAGAACAACTCAAAATATCGTTTATCACATTCTCATCTAAAACATATAGTTATCCAAGTGAGTTTAACAAAATTAAACATGTAACCATCAATTGATATATGCTATATTCATGTTCTGTCATGGTCAATTTCAGAATGCCCAATTTGGAATTATGACGGTTCAAGTACATACCAAGCAGAGGGTTCCAACTCTGATATGTACCTCCATCCATGTGCCATATTCAGAGATCCCTTCAGAAGAGACCCAAACAAACTTGTCCTCTGTGAAGTCTACAAATACAATAAGAAAGTAGCTGGTCAGTATACATTGTCATTCAACTCATTGACCAGTCGTATATGCCATTGTTCTGATATATATGTAGTAATGCCCGTCTGTCTGTGTTTTATGGGTTTTTTTTATGTTTGTCGACTTTGATGTTGAAAACATTAGAGAAATATTCATTACCTGATCTAAACAGATGTATGGCAAATTATGTTTTGATTTAAGGACATACCCGGCTCGCAAAACTTTTATATCTCTGTACTAGAGAGTTCTTCTTATCAAATGCAGTTATGACAAGAAAGATAACTCTAATTTAGTCATGAATAAAGCCCCAGAGTTGCCGGGAATATTGCAAATACAGATTTTCTCTGTCTTTTCACAGGAAAAGTTTCTATTTTTTTTTTTTTTTGCTTCATTCAAGAAATTATGTATCCAATATATTTTATTTCAAATAATGGGGTTTTTTTGGCCTATACATGGCAGTGAAAAAGGTCTGAATCAGTCCATCCAGGAAATTGAAAAAACACCAAATTTTGATTTGGTAACCACATCATACATTACTAGGAGTCTCTATGATAGACCATAAAAAGAAACAGGTTCAGTTTTGAGGCAAATCTATCCTAAAACTGAATAAGTAGGAAACGGCCTTAAGGACATTATCATTATGTTAAAGTTTTATTTATTTATTTAGTATGAAAACTTCTTACTGGTATTGATAGATAGTACCAGGGGATGTGGGTTCGATCCCTGTCTGTGTCAGGATGCTGTTGAAGGAGAGTAATCTTTCTCCATTAAAAACAAAAATCATAGATCACATAAAAAGTTACTTCAAATGCTTAAAGGAAAAGGTCTAGTTGCAAGAAAGATAACTCTTGTGTTTAAATTTGCTTTCAGAAACCAACAGAAGAGCAGCATGTAAGGAAGTGATGGATAAAGCAAAAGATTCCAAGCCTTGGTTTGGTATAGAACAGGAATACACCCTCCTCGACCATGATGGTCACCCATTTGGCTGGCCCAAAAATGGCTTTCCTGGACCTCAGGGTAAACACAAAATCTTGCATGAAATTATCCGAAAATAATTTATTGACTATTATGTATTCAGTCTCAAATGGTAAATTCTAAAAAAACCCACAAATTCTTAAAAGAAAAAAATTTACTTGATACTTGTCACCCATGAATTGGCAATTGCATAGCGGTATAGAAGTGTGAGTCTGTTATGTTTTATTTGCAATAGTTCCGTTCAATGAATGAATATAGTTGTTTTTTCACCCACTATAGTATTCTGTTTAAGTAATGTTTGCCATGATTTTCACATGGTTTCTGAAAGGGATTTTATATTTATAGGACCTTACTATTGTGGAGTTGGTGCTAACAAAGTTTATGGACGTGACATCATTGAAGCTCATTATCGTGCCTGTCTTTATTCTGGAATAAATATCTCTGGCTGTAATGCAGAGGTCATGCCTGCTCAGGTAAGGTCACGTCCTTGAAGTGATAATTTAATCATTATGACTACTGATCCACAAAAATCTACACCTTTCTGGTGTTGAAAGAATAAATATTTACAGTTTTTATCATGAAATATTAGTCATATCATCAGAATTAGGTAGAGATTCCATTTTACTAAATGGAAACAAGCTGGATTTACGTTTTGACCATGAACTGATATTATGTGGACACATACCATTACCTAATTGGTTCCTTCACAAACTATATCAAGACATCTGGATCACCAAAGCAGTTCTATAACATACTCTGTTATATAGAAAATACATAGTACAGAAATTTGATTATTTGTAAGCTGTTTTCCATCAATTTTCTGTCTCTTTTGCAAATCATGCTTAAAAGTATATTTATATTTATAACTGATTCATGTCGTAGTGTGGTTACTTTCTCAAACTATCAAGTACAACTTGATATTCTGGATAAATATATGCTGATGGTACAACAGTTTATCCAGATGAATATATCCGTAGGACAACAATTTATCCCCTTTATTCAGCTGTATTGTATTAATGATATATTGTTTCCTATAGGAATGCATGTTTTAGCTTTGTACTTCACTGTTGCTTCATGTGAATATAGATTATTTTGCATTTTCAGTGGGAGTTCCAGGTGGGTCCATGTGAAGGTATTGATATGGGGGATCACTTGTGGATTGGCAGATACCTCCTCCATCGTGTTGCTGAAGAGTTTGGAGTTATCGTAACCCTTGATCCTAAACCAATTGAGGGAGACTGGAATGGGGCTGGTGCACATTGTAATTATAGTACCAAGGAGATGAGAGAGGATGGTGGAATCAGGTAATTATAGTATAATTATAGTACCAAGGGGATGAGAGAGGATGGTGGAATCAGGTAATTATAGTATAATTATAGTACCAAGGAGATGAGAGAGGATGGTGGAATCAGGTAATTATAGTATAATTATAATACCAAGGAGATGAGAGAGGATGGTGGAATCAGGTAATTATAGTATAATTATAGTACCAAGGAGATGAGAGTGAAAGGTTGTATCAGGTAATTATAGTATAATTATAGTACCAAGGGGATGAGAGTGGAAGGTGGAATCAGGTAATTATAGTATAATTATAGTACCAAGGAGATGAGAGAGGAAGGTGGAATCAGGTAATTATAGTATAATTATAGTACCAAGGAGATGAGAGAGGATGGTGGAATCAGGTAATTATAGTATAATTATAGTACCAAGGGGATGAGAGAGGAAGGTGATATAACTGAAAAATCATTGAAAACCATGTAAAGTACCAGCCATGCACCTACCAAACAATCCATCTAATTCTCTGCCTTTGCTTGACTATTTGCTTTATATTGGGAATTTAGCAAGAAAGTATTTTATGACATCTTGGACCACAGGAGTCAGAGTTTAGGTTATGTCTTGCAAAAGAAAAATAAAGCACCAATCAACCATACTGGTCATGGTACTGATAAATTCTATGGACGAGTTTGGCTGATTGATGCTTTACTTTTCCTCACTTCACAAGTCTTTGTTATGTGTATCCATATTTTACATGTGGTATCACAGGTTCTAAATGTATTTCATACTTGGAATATCATCTTTATTAGCTAGAAATGGTTTCATTTGCAGAAAATACCAAGTTAATGAATATGATCTTAATTTTTAGTAATCTACTTTTGTTTAATGTCATACAAAATCATTTTTCGTTAAATAAAGCTTCAAACATGATGTCTAAATATATCACATTTTAAATTACAGAGTAATAGAGGAAGCAATTGAAAGCCTATCAAAGCATCATGTACGTCACATTAAGGCATATGATCCCAAAGAAGGCAAAGACAATGAGAGACGACTTACTGGTTTCCACGAGACATCAAGTATCCATGATTTCTCAGCGGGTGTTGCTAACCGTGGAGCCAGTATTCGAATTCCGAGAAACGTAGCCGAGGATGGCAAAGGGTATCTGGAAGATCGTCGTCCGTCCTCCAACTGTGATCCATATGCTGTGACTGAAGTGATGGTCAGAACCACAGTACTCAAAGACTAAAGTCTAGCTCGCACAAACACCCTCAGAAATCATATAAACATGCAAAGGAACGACGACCATGGTTTTGCAAGAAAACGGACTTGAATCAAAAGTGTGGTCTATTTTCTTGCTGTTCATGAAATGTTTTATAGAAAGTGAAGAGACTTGAAGGAATTTTTACTATGAAGTTTTAAGAGATACACATATACAAAAACACAATGCAGCCAGTTGTCATTTGTGTCTCTCTGTTACTCGTGTACATGGAGGATTTACATATTTTAACATATTCCATATCTAGATTATATATATATATACATACATTCATTCATTACATTTTTCATATGGCGTAAAATTTTTCACTTGTGGGATGTTCTGTGTTATATTTGTACATAGTTGAGAATTATTTTTTAAAAAGGCTAGAATGAACTATACTTGTTGCATTTGTTGACATTTATATCTGAACAGCATATTTGCATTTCATAATACATTTATATATCTACTTTATGTATTATTCTATAAAATATATGTATACAAAGGTAGTTCAGTCAGCTGTAACTGTTTTAGATTTTATGTCGTAGCATATTGGTGATTCTTGATGTGCTACCGTACTTGTTAGAATGTATGTAGAGAACTATTCGTGCATGTCAATTTCTACTAAAACTCTGGTATCGGAGAGTATTTTAGAAATAAATATTTTGAATCTCTTTGCACTGCATATAGTGAAAACAGAGGGACATTACTTGAATAAACAGTTTTAAAAAAAGTGAAACATGTTTTATGTACCTTATAAGGAATAATGAGCAATGACTTGTGTTAATTACCAAGCTATTGTTCATGCTGAATGCCAAGTAAATTCCAACTTATGGCAAAATGTACCAGTGTACTAGTTTGTTGCCAGGGCTCATAACAAGATGTATCAGTGTACATAATGTACTTAGCATGCATGACAATGTGTACCTATAAAATCAGCATTGGTGGTAAGGTGTACCTAATGTAGTCCAGTCTGGTGGTAAGGTGTACCTGTGTATCTGATACTGTCAGGCCCATCGGCAAAGTGTACCTGATGTAGTCAAGACTTCAGGCATAGTGTACCTGTGTATCTGATGATGTCAGGCCCATCGGCAAAGAGTACCTGATGTAGTCAGGACTTCAGGCATAGTGTACCTGTGTATCTGATACTGTCAGGCCCATCGGCAAAGTGTACCTGATGTAGTCAGGACTTCAGGCATAGTGTACCTGTGTATCTAATGATGTCAGGCCCATCGGCAAAGTGTACCTGATATAGTCAGGACTTCAGGCATAGTGTACCTGTGTATCTGATATTGTCAGGCCCATCAGCATAGTGTACCTGTGTATCTGATACTGTCAGGCCCATCGGCAAAGTGTACCTGATGTAGACAGGACTTCAGGCATAGTGTACCTGTGTATATGATGATGTCAGACTCAGTGGCAAAGTGTACCTGATGTTGTCAGGACCTGTGGCAAGGTGTACCTGTGTATCTGATGATGTCGGGTCCAGTGGCAAAGTGTACCTGATGTAGTAAGGACTGGTGGCAAGGTGTATCTGATGATGTCAGACCCTGTAGCGAAGTGTACCTGATGTTATCAGGACTTGTTACAAGGTCTACCTGTGTATCTGATGTCAGGCCTAGTGGCAAGGTGTACCTGATGTAGCCAGGACTTATTACAAGGTGTATTTGATGATGTCAGGCCTAGTAGCAAAGTGTACCTGATGTAGTCAGGACTTGTGGCAAGGTGTACCTGTGTTTCTGATGATGTCAGGTCCAGTGGCAAAGTGTACCTGATTAGTCAGGTCCGGTGGCAAGGTGCACCTGATGTAGTCTGGACTTGTGGCAAGGTGCATTGTGATTCTGTACCTGATGTAGTCAGGACTTGCAGCAAGGTGTACTGGTGTATCTGATACCAAGGGCAGATGGCAGATGTATTAGTGTACCTGATGTAATGAGGTCAGTGGCATGGTTTACCAGTGATGTATTCGGCACTAGTGATATCTATGACGTACCTGATTTGGTCACAACTGGTGGTATGGTAAAATAGTGTACCTGATGTTAGAACTAGTGGTAAATAAATGGTGTACCAGTGTTCCTGATGTGAGAACTAGTGGTAAATGTATGGTGTACCAGTGTTCCTGATATGAGAACTAGTGGTAAATGTATGGTGTACCAGTGTACCTGATGTTAGAACTAGTGGTAAATGTGTTGTGTACCAGTGTACCTGATGTTAGATCTTGTGGTAAATGTATGGTGTACCTGATGTGATCAAAACTAGTGGTATGGTGTACTAGTGTACCTGATTTAGGCAGAATCAGTGGCCAAGTGTACCAGACAGCTACAGTGGCAAGGAGTATCAGTGTGTCGGTCTAACAAGCATGATTATCTCATAGCTACTGTTTTGCAGGAACTTCTTTTATTTTGGTTAAGATCATTTTCTGTCACTTGGTGGGGAACAGGCGTGGCATAGTTTATACAAGCAAATTCAAAAAAATTGTGGTCCCCCGCTTTTGGGGTTCTATCAGTAAGGGTGCAGTGATCTGTGACATATTGTCATGGTTGTGCATGTCTACAGACACACATGCCAAATATGAAGGCCCTATGTCTCAAGATTAGAAAGTTACATTGAAGTAGCTCAAAGGTCACGGTCAAGGTCACATGATGAAAAATTCATGTACAGGTATTGTAATTACGGACACGCATGCTAAATATGAAGGCCCTACGTCTTGCGATTAAAAAGTTATGACCAAGGTGAAAGTTTTTGTGACAGACGGACAGACGAATGAGATTTAATGTCCCCATGCTTTCGCAAAAAGTGGGGGACAATCAATTCAGATACCATATCAGCAATAGAAAATGGCCTAACAGGCTCATATAAAACCAGGGACCAAAATTAGTAATAAGCCTTACACGATCTGTAAAGCCAAAGACCATGTCAACAAGTGGCCTGACAAGTTCATATAAAGTCAGAGACCAAGTCAACAACTGGCCTGACAAGTTCATAAAAAGTCAGAGACCATGTCAACAACTGGCCTGACAAGTTCATAAAAAGTCAGAGACCATGTCAACAACTGGCCTGACAAGTTCATAAAAAGTCAGAGACCATGTCAACAACTGGCCTGACAAGTTCATAAAAAGTCAGAGACCATGTCAACAACTGGCCTGACAAGTTCATATAAAGTCGAAGACCAAGTCAACAAGTGGCCTGACAAGTTCATAAAAAGTCAGAGACCATGTCAACAACTGGCCTGACAAGTTCATAAAAAGTCAGAGACCATGTCAACAACTGGCCTGACAAGTTCATAAAAAGTCAGAGACCATGTCAACAACTGGCCTGACAAGTTCATATAAAGTCGAAGACCAAGTCAACAAGTGGCCTAACAAGTTCATATAAAGTCAGAGATTAAGTCAACGAGTGGCCTGACAAGTTCATATAAAGTCAAAGACCAAATCAACAATTGGCCTGACAAGTTCATATAAAGTCAAAGACCAAGTCAACAATTGGCCTGACAAGTTCATATAAAGTCAAAGACCAAGTCAACAAGTGGCCTGATAAGTTCATATAAAGTCAGAGACCAAGTCAACAATTGGCCTAACAAGTTCATTTAAAGGCAGTGACCAAGTCAACAATTGACCTGACAAAGTCCAATATTCCTTGAAAGATACCAAACACCTGGTCAATATTTGAAATTGACAGTGACAGGAATAAATCACTTGGTTCCATATTTTCCCTTTCACCCCAGCTCCATATCTTCAAATGTTTAATGTGATCTCTGTATTGTGTAAAACAAGACGTTCATTTCAAGCAATATACAACTCTAAGTTTACAGCTTTGTAATTTGTTTTTGAATTTAGTATTTGAGGAGAGAAGTTTGAGAGATCATATGAGTGAGGTAGAAATTTCATCTGACAAATTTTCTTCCACCATTATAGGCACTAATACAATATTATGATTCTGTAAGTCTACAGTGAAATCTGGGGAGCAGGCTTGGTGTAGTGGTTAAGTGCTTGGCTTGCGGTGTAGACGATCCAGGTTCGATTACTGGGTCTTGCCACTAATTTTAAGAGGTTGGTTACCTCCTGCTTCTGTGTCACAATATAAATGAAAATAATTGAAAGCGACGTGAAATACCTATCAACCATCATTGACATCATCATTAAACTTGTCACATTCAAAGTATAGTATATGTACACTCATGAAAGTGATATGGAATTATACTGAATTAGAACAGTACTGACAGGACAGACTAGGTGATTTCTATGTACTCGTCTCCCCTTTTCCAAAAAAACTTCATTGGTGGAGTTATAACGATTTGTCAGACATTGGTGGACTTATAATGATTTGTCAGAAAAAAATGATTTCTATACAGTTATCTCCCCTTTTACAAAAAAATCCCAAAAACTTTCATACATGTAAGCGGAGTAGTAAAATGAACAATACGACAAAAACCTTTCTATAATTTATTTTGCCTCTCCTACAAATGTAATTAGAAGCATATTTGTTTTATATTTGTTGCATAGTTTATGTATTAATGAAGTCATAAAACAAAGCCACTGCATGGTCAATGTTTACAAAAGATACAAAAATCTCAAGATAACAAAAGGAATGATCGATTTCAATTTCACATGTTCAACATTAAAATAATGGGAAAAAACTCATAAATCTGCTTTTTGTAACATCTTTGACTGCACATTAATCATTAATGTAAGATTTCTATATTTGGATATGGAACTGAGCTATAAACAATAACAAAACCTTGCCACAGGGAACATAACGAAGAACAGCACTTGGCAATTCCACGATGATGAGGCACTACAGAATGTGATCTCTAGGAATTATACATGTAAGATATTTACAGATCAATATAAAAATAGATCTAAAGAAATATTATTATGACTCGATATTTTCAAAATTTATACACTTTTACTCCCTTCTCAATGTTAGTCAGATCTTGTTTCACTATATAAGGCTCAATATAACGAACATGATCTTATATAAAGCACCACGATTTTCCTTTTTTAAGAACTACTATAAACACAACTAACCTTTGTTAAATTTCATTGATGTGATAAATACTGGTATTTCAGGACATCAATAGCTCCTACATTGTTTTACCATATATTTTTTATAGTCATAAAATTTTATAAAAAGAATTAAAGTACAAAAATATTATCAGATTAAATGGCAGTGATAACAAAAATGTTTTCCATTTTCCCTCAAATTTGCTATTCCATTTTCAGAGGAGAGACTCTTGATATGTCAATCTCGAAATGTTCAATAAATATGTTCTAACATCACTGTCGTATGACCTAGAAATCATAAACAAAACAACTGAGTATGAAATGCTTGGACGGAAATATAAACCTGAGGTTATTGAATTATCAAAATAAGGCCATCAAAAATACAAGTTGTGTTTCCCCCTTTTCCTTTACCATCAGAAACCTGTGGAATTCTAAATTTTCAACAACCATATTGTTTGTTCTTAATTTATCTATTTTCAGACCCTCATTTGAAATCAAATAAACATCAAACTGCTGGTCAAAGAAGTTAGCCATAGCATTACAGGATTCTTTATCAAAGTTGCGTTCAAAATCTGATGTGTTGGCAAATACTATACATGTATAGTGTTCTAACTTAATTAAACACAAATATATAGGTATACAAATGTATACATGTATAATTTTTTTTCTGAAATAATTGAAAAATAGTCTTGTTTCTAGTGCATTATGGATATCTACAAGGCGCTTCAGCACTGAAGACAATGTTACTGTCAAGTGTTAGATTCAAATAATTTCAGATTCAATCTTTCGATAGTTTCTGATGTTTATAGGTAAATTAAAACATTAACAAAGAATGAATTAATCTCGTAAAATTGGATTAAACTTCAGCAATAAATAAAACTTTCAAAAAGGATACCTTTAGTACTGGCTGACACGTGTTACAATTATTTTTCCCTATTGTCATATAGTTTCTACATGGGTTAAAAAGAGGAAACACAACTTTTTGTTTCTAATGCTTACATGAATATTATCTGGTCAACAAAACCATTGAACAAAAACATTATGACAAACATTACATAGCATGTAGCATGTATGGCTCCACATACATGTCTACCCATCATAACAAACAACACATCATGTATTTGGTTTCTGCCATTTACATCATTAAGCCAGATATATTACACTCAATCAATACTTCTGACTTGACCCTTCACTCTCACTCCCAGAATATTTAAGTTTATACTGTCATCTACTACGACTATTGAAGAAATGAAACGTAATACTATAAAGAAACCTGGACATATATTGGGCTATAGGGTAGGAGAAATGACAAGATGACTCATCTAATCCAATGTGCTGTCACGTATTTCAAGCCAAATCCCATATCAAGTGAGAGGGCCCAATTATAATACTGTGAACTCAGAATGACCCAATTGGGAAGGACTTACTTGGATATCACCAGCCATTGGTTGAATTCATCAATGATATATCAAGTATAGGAATATCTATCATTTTCCTTGAGGAACCAATTATTTCACTGATCACAGAAGGGCTCACATACACTTCTTAGAAGGTTAATGTGTGGGGACATATTATGTTCGAAATTATCATTTGATATATATATGACATTGGTTGTTTGTTTTTCATATAGAGTCTGTATCACATGGGTTGTTTTGGGTCAAGTATGAAGACTATTGGTTGTTTTGGGATAGGACATATATTGGTTGTTTTGGATAAAGAATATAGAACGTTAGTTGTTTTTAAGGTTAGATGTATACATGTATACCATAGGCTGTTTCTGTAAAAGCATACAGAACATTGGTTTACTGGAAACGGGCATATGTTTACAGTAGTTTTGAAAATGATAAATGGTGTATGTAATATAGCACTAAATTAAATTTATCTTATTGATTCAATCCAGTTTAATATTATTGGATCAAATACAGTATCTAAACTGTTAAACTGATATCAACTTGCTTTTTATGCATGATTGAGTCATGCTCAGTGAGGTAACTTCAAGATGACAATAACAACTCCCAAGAGCTCCATCACGTTACATGCACTTTCACTTTCACTTTCATTAATAATTTAATCCTATCACTTTTACATCAGTTACACGTATCAGTTATAAAACTAATAAATATAAAGACAATCTACATACATAACATGGCACTAGCCCACGTCATGGAATAAATTAATAATATATACAGAGTTACATTGTTAAGGAAAAAAATATATATGTGTTCATCTCAAACAGAATCTTGACAATTTCTTTTGTCCAAATTCTGAACTACCATTGGCATCTCTTCTTGCATTGACTTTGCAACAAAGACGGATGTAGTGCTGCACCATGTTTTTTTTCCTGCAATGCTTTTACAAGATGAGAACTTACTGCATGTGGTCAGAATGGTAAAGTGCTCCATGCATTAATTACTAACAAAAAAAATTTCTAAGCCATCGCTCTTTATTCAAGTTGTAAGCTAATGTAAATACTCAAGTCACACAAATGTGAGACCAAATGCTTTTTATCTGGTGGTTAAAGTTAAATTATTATTTTTAGAGTAATGTTTAAAATTTTTTTCCCTTGAAAATGACTATGTAGCCAAACATAAGTGGCTCTTAAGATTTTTATGCTAAAATGTTATGTGCAGTTTCATTACAGAACGATCATTTAATGTAACCCAGAATGCCCTTTTGAACAGTCCACAGAATGTTCATTGTTATATTGACAAAATATGATGTAGAAAATGTATAACATTCCAGACAATTTACCATCAAATCATTTGAATTTATGACGACACGAAAAACAGACATAAAAAATGCAATGAGATGGTGTATGTTGTAAACTCTCTGAAAGGAGTCAATGCTGAATTTGACCAAACAATGTGAAAGATTGAGAAGTGACTTAGATCAGAAGACCTTTATAAAAAAAAATGACAGTAATCAAGAAAAGAATTCAACATGACAAAGTATGTAACTTTATATATAGGGTCATCGAATATCTTTTGCTGAAACACATTCGTTGCGAATAAAAACCTACAATGTATAAAAATCTAATATCACATTTTGCGACCATCAGAAATTCTACTGCATTGTAGAATGTCTTCTGATTCCTTGCAATTTCTTATTCTGTGTCAGTCAAGCAGATTTCGCGAAACTCCTTGACGTTTTCGATAAATTTTACTGATAACGTGAACAGTATCAGTCAACAAGGAATCAAATATTGTTTCAGTCAGTTGCATTTTGACCGCTACTTCATCATCATCGTAGTTCACCCACTGTGGCTCTTCCTCTTTGAGTTCTTGCACTAAGATGTTATCAACATGGTCCTTCTTTTTACGAACACTCCATTTATTTTTGTCTGCCTTTCGAGAACCATTCAGTCCTAAAGTGTCAATCACAGCCGCCTGAACAATTGGTTTCAATAAATCCACCTCACTGGGTGGGGAAGCACCACGGAAATGCTTTTGCCGTCTATGTTTTGGTTTTTGCCACACAGGTGGCGCCTCGATATGTTCATTTTTATACACTTCTTTGATTATTTCTCCTGTTAAATCAAACAGTAATTTTTTATAGACCCGTTTACTTTTATTTTCCATTGACTCCCCTTCTTCTTCCGTAGTAAAGAAAGATTCTGGGGGTGCCAGTCCATTATTCATTTCTCCACACTGTCGTCTCTGCCAATACACTTCCACAGCATCAGAAACAATAGATGTCACTTCTTCCGAGTTATGAGGCACAGCAAAGAATTCTTCATCTACCACTTTTTGTAACTCATTTCTTGTTACTTCTGGAGTTTTATCTGCAACAGTAGAAATTTGATAATCGAGTATACCTGTGGTATTTAGACGTTTCAACATGTAAAAGTAAATGTAAGTTATTAACAATAAAAATTGTTTTATAAAGATGAATACCTTTACATGTGGCATTAGCAGCACAAATCTTACACGCTTGATTTGCTATCATAAGATAAGGCCATAGTATTTTTTTTTTAATTTTTCGAAGGTCCCTGTACCTTTTCATTTGGGAATTTTTTGTCCCATTTGTAAATGCTGAAAGATCAATGGTTGGGAAAATTTAGACAAATTTTGGGAAAAATCAATGAAATTTCCATTGGGAAGGGTCCTTATGACGGACCTGATTTAAAAAAAAAAACACTGATTCATTACACCACTAAACTTATTCCAGTTAGAAATATCACACTTCTCATAAATCAAGTAACTATACTTGTTAATATATCCCTGTCCTAAGCAAGTGTTCAGCATGATTTTAACCTACTGTGTAAGGACCTGATTACTCTTCTTAATCTTGCACAATGTAGTATAATGTAAAAATTCTCAACATATGGTAGAGAGTTGGTGATCCCTTATACATAAAGATCTCTCAACAAATTGACTAACCTTGGCTGCCTGGGTATGGAGGTGGGGCTTTGTTTGGAGGTGGTGGTGTCCACAAACCATCATCTATATATTCATCATCAAACAATGCATCAATATCCTGATTGAGCCTTTTGTAGTCCTGTAAAGAAGCCAAAAAGTGTTACAAACCTAGAGAAAATAATATAAATTTTTTACTTATTTACTAGAATATACCTAACTCTATCTTCCAGCAAAATCAAACTCTTTGCTAAAGTCCCTATTCAAATTCACTAAAATGTCATTTAACATCCGAGTTAATTTTGGAATAACTCATATTTGCCTTCATCTTTGAAGTTTGACTCGTCGAGGGGTGAAATATAATTATTTCAAAGTTACATGTGGTTTTCTGTTAAATGAAAAGATGAGAAAAGTCCTGAAAATATCAGAAACTATGAAAATATGGTGAAAATCAAAGTATTGTGACATCGCTTTGACCTACAGTCCAATGTATTAATAGCACATTGGAAGATTTCCTTTACAGTATGTATTTAGTACATGTAACAAGCAACACAACTTAAAATCACAAAAGAGAAATCCCATTTTCCTTTTTACTGAGACCCCAACCTTCCTGTTCTTACCTCCTTCCCTCCTGATGTACTACCAGGCATAGGAGACGACGGCCTGGGAGGAACATCGATGTCCTCTTCCTCCACGCTGACATCCTCACGATTTAATACATCATCTAATTCTTTGGTAGGAGATACTAATGATCCCTCAAAATGCATCAGGTCTTCTTGTACATTGTCAACTTTCCCTCTTTGCTTCTTATGTATAGGTATCATCTTGTCTATAGCCTCATTAACTAAGATGTCGACTGCCTGTTGAGCTTTCTTATGACTATCTGTGTCAGGTGAGGATAATGTTCCATTCATTATAATATCTGTTGTTAAATTTTCATTTCTTTCTTTTAAACTGTCTTGATTTCGTTTCGGTTTTGGTGCGACAGGAGGGGGTGCTTTACGTTGTGCGATCTCACTCATTGTATTTATATTTTCTCGCACCACACTTTCTAGTAACTGATCAGTAATACGATCTGCAATCTTGTCGTTATGGTTCACGTCATGCTCCTTCTGTGTGGCTAATATTTGTACATTTTGATCTGCTTCGTTAATAAACTTCTCCAAGTTCTGATCTCCTCCAAGCAATTCATCATTGATACGACCAACAGGGCTTCCCTGACCAGAACTTCTTGGTGTAGGAACCGGGGCAGGCATGAGGTCATCTCCAGGAACAAGAACACCATGACCTTGCCGACATGTGAAATAACGTTTACCATCATGGCTACCATCATTCCTACCTTCAGGGGCATCCAGTTCAACACCAGCCCAAATACCCGGAGCAAATGATACGCTTCCTTTGTAGAGGAGACTTCCTACTTTACGGGAACCCTTTGGTCCAGTGACCAGCACTCGATCTCCTATATTGAAGTCTGCCATAGCATCTTCTGCTTGTATTTCCTCTCGAGGGGAAGCTATAGGAGTATCCTCATCCTCGTCATTAAGGTCAAGAAGCATGTCAATGTCAGAGGATTTCTTACTAAGGAAACCACCTCGGGGCGTGGAACGTTTAGAGATCTCGCTGAGCTCCTCCTCGCTGACGATGCTTTCCCTGATGCTCTCATCCTCCTTGTTAAAGCCCAGCTGAGACTGGGGTCTCCTATCACTTACACTTGCAGGCAAGAACTCAGATTCGGACTTCTTATCCAGGATAGGATCAAACTCCGAAGCCTCAAAATCATCATCTCTTGTAGAGATTGAATCTGACCTTGAATAATTTGACCTTTGAGAACGAGGCGATACCTGCTCCAAATCATTATCGTCATTTATGGACTTTTGTAAATTCAGAGGTTTGATGAAACTTTCTGTTTTTTCAGTATGGAATTGTTCACTGTAATTATGAGAATATTGTTCTGTGATGTGTTCAGAGATAGAACCTGGTTTTGCTGAATGTTCTGAATCTATGCTCCTTGCACTGAGAGGTAAAGACACCTTGTCATGCAACGTGCCCGTAACTGGTTCTTCGAAATCCTGAGTATATGACAAAGAATCTTCCCTCAAACTTAAGTTCTTAACAGGAGATTTTGGAATCTTTAGAAGAGCTGAACTTTCACTTTCTGATGCAGCATCATCTAAGTGCTCGATTTCCTCTGTAACGGAGGTCTTCTCGGATGATACATCAGCTGTTTTTCTCACTGGTGACCTTGAAGATTCACTGCCTTCTGAAATCTTATCCAGCTGAGTGAGCAAACGACTGGAGACAGGAGTTGTCTTTCCAGAAGGAGATCCTGGCTTCAAATCTGGAAGTAAGAATTTTAATATATATACTCATCCTTATTTAAAGTAAACACTCCTTAACACCCTTTTTCCACTAACGATGATGGTTTTAGTAGATGTAATAAAGATATGCACTTTGCAAAGATAAATCTGTTTTTGAAATGACAACAAATTTTCATCTTTATCATATTAATTATTTTGTTACTTTCTTTTTTCATTCACCCACTTAGAATGTCTTTCTAAATTGTTTAATACAATATATGACCACACAACTCACATCCTAAGTCTTAAGATATAAATTTTTGGTTATCAAATTTCTTTTCCTTAAAATATTTTTCTTTCTTGTCTGATTTTAATTTAATTAATTTCAAATTGATTTTCTGGTCAAGAACTTTTCAAAAATACCTATTCTATTAGGTACATCTCGAAATATTTTGTTACACCCTGTGTAACATCGTAATAAACATACACTTCTTAGTTATTGAGGGTCACCTTAAATACATTTTTAGAACTTCACCTTTTAAAGGAAAGATAAATCCATAATTAAGCATGTCTTTTACTTTCAGAAGATGTAAGAAAAAATATTATATCAGACAAGAAGGTTATGCTATGATGTCAATTTTGATAATTCCTTCCCATGACCTTTCTTACTGGAAATATTAAAAATTTTGCAGCAAGAACTACAAAAATACAGAAATTAAATATATCAGTAAATAGCATCTCAGTATAAATGGGTATTCTTAAAGTCATGGATTATTTTTGACGTAACTATAAAATTAGAAAAATGCACAAGGTATTAGAAAATTCTGTTTCCAAATGTTAATGAAGAAAAAAACAAACCTTTGTCCTCCACAATAGATGGTGAACTCTGAGTGGAATCTGTACCACTCATTTCCTCTACCGATTTTGGTGACAACAGTTCTGGTTTCTTTAGGGTTTTAGTAGGGCTGACTTTTGGATGCTTAATCACAGGTTTTACACTGGGTTTTAATGGTTCATGCTCTTTTTCTGCTTTAAGTTCAGCTTTTAATGTCACAATCTGGTTATCATAAGCCTGAAATATCAAACTCAAATCTTAAGTAACACCAGAATGGAAAATGCTACTAATTTTTTAGGCAACATCTTCTATATAATTTAAACTTGTGTCTATACCAGAGGAATGCATGCATGGCCAGGGACAGATGGAAAGATAGACACAGGGACAGATAGACACGGGACAGATGGATGCTTCACTCTTTACATCATGTGTTTCATTGTGAGGGACACATATAACACAAATACTATATATAACAGATTTAATCTTCTACCAAAAAACTTTTTTCTGTCAAATAATATCAATAATAGTTTCTACAATTTTCTCCAAACCTACTAACAATCCAATCAAAATTGTATACAATAATTATTTTTCTGATTTTGCATTTGTTGAATTAACCTAGATTGGAGAAATAAACAGTAACAATTTTATATATTATCATTACAGTAATTTTATATACCTCAATTTGTTTTTTCAATGCTTCTTCTTTACTCTTTAGAATTTCCCTCTTTCTCTTTTTATGTTCTTTCTTCAACCTGTCTGCTTCACTCTTTCGCTGATGTAGCTTCTCTCTGAGGTCTCTAACCCGACCTTCATAATCACTGTAATCGGACATTGTTTCTCCGTACGAAACATCTGTAAATATCAAAACAAAACTTCAATATAAATGTCTTCAAATAAAAATTTTCTCCCAATCTTCAGTTCTTAGATGATAACATGGTGAGACTGCTGGTTTTTTGCAGTCGTTTCTAATGAATCTCTGCAGTTACTTTCTGATGAATTTCTGCCTTCATATCATGAAATTAGATAGTTGATTTTGAATGTAATAAAATAGAGTCATGTCTCAGAATCTCTCAAACTCCAAGAGAGAAACAACAAGATCAACAAGCTGGCATAGAGTGTTTGGTTCAGGAGCCACAGGCCCTGGGTTCATGATCCACCAGCAGCGTGTCCGTTTTCTGGATATTGGATGAGACTGTATAAAACAAGTAACCAAGTCATGGAAGTCTATGGAATTTGAAATATTTCTCACAGTTACTAACAGGTTCTTTGCACAGATCTCAGTTTCTGTGCAATCATCAGACATAAACAGTCATCATGTAAATGAATTAATCATGGCAGGATGTTAAACAATATATGAAAAAAAATCTTCAATAGTAAGAAGTCAAATGTACCAAAGGTTTCCATTCACATGATTAGAGCTCATTTATACGATATTTTGTGACATCCAAAATTTCTAGTAAAAACATACCTATTTCGTCATCATTCACTCACAACTACTATATCACACAATTATTGAAATTTTACTTTGTCAATACTCTGCATTATTATACCTCTAATGAGATTCCTGCAATCTGATTGGTTGATAGTTTACCATCCTATATGATTTTCCATGACATGTATCGCTTTTATAATATAGGACAAAAGTTTTGAAAATGCAACATATATCTGAAGTTTTGAAAACTGGAACCACTGATTTATTGTTTACAAAGTGTACATGGGGTTTATCATCAAATTCTACATATCAATGTGTTCTGTCTTTTGGATGAGACAGTGAAAAGCAAAGTCCTGTATCACGGTAGGCCTGGCACATAAAAGATCCCTCCCTATTTCGGGTGGGTCAGGCAGATGCTGTCACCATATTTGTGAAAAAATCATGGAATGACGTAAAACAATAATCAATTATGCTTGCATATTTGTCTAACTTCAACAATATTTAAGATACCTCAAGCCCCTTTTGTACAATAATGTACACAACTCTTGCTAAGTTTACCCTTTTGTCTACATATCAATACCTGTATGGGAAATAGATTCCTCTGACTCGCTCTCTGAACTCCTGCCTTTATTGTGTTTTCTCTGGGAGGATATACTACGCGGCCCTTTCAGAGGAGTGGTGAACAGGGTGACACTGTCTAACGGTGAGCGTGGTGATTTTCGACTCTTTTCACGTGACACCAACACTGAAGATTTCTCAAATGTTTCATCTCCATATGTATCGCTGACAACAGAAGTGTTATCGCCTAAAGACGCTCTCGATCTAGGAAAAGAGAAAGAAGGACTAACAGTGAGGACAAACAAATGGCTACCACCTACATTTCACCTACACATGCCACTTATCAAAATTAGCTTAATATATAATAACATATTCAGCTATCGTTTTCTTTTAACATACATTTACATATATAAATTGTAAATGATATTTACTCATTTGTAAATATTCAATGTCAAAAACAAATTTAAAAACTATTTTCACATTTTCTGTGGTATGTCATAGGCATACGTATCAAGCTACAATTTGAAAAAACAACAGAATTTTATCAGTTACCCAAGTATAAATAAGGCCCAACTAATGAACCAAAGTTTGAAGTTTTGTTTGAGGGCTGTACATTGTTCATATAATTTATAACATCAATAAAATGGAGTCATGAATATCTTTTTATGATAAAAATAACCATTTGGATCCCAATCTTTCTAAGTACTGATCCCCATCCACATGAACATTACTTCCCCAATTTGGATAGAGGACTGCATGCTAAGTATGTGCTCAGTTTCTCATCTTTATTACAGAAATAGAGAAAAAGACAATTTTTTTGCATTTCTTGCCCTGCTCTTAAAAGCACTGGATCTTCAAATTCATAATCTAAGTCCCTTTTATAATAAAGACACTTCATGTAAAGTACATGTATGGTAGAATCAAGTCAAAAATGACTTGATTGACCTTATAAATTTAGTAGTCAACCTTTGTTTGCATAGGTCATAGATGTATCCATTTGCTCTTAGTGTGGTGCATTAAAAATTCAAACAAACAAACAAATGTACCCATTATGAGAACAGAATTTCTTATTTACATTAAAATTCAATTCTAGGTTCTAATTTTGAAAGTTACTGTTCACTTAGGTAAATGGGTCACACCCATGATATTTGATAAGTACATACTTTCTGTCTTTGGTATTGGGAGAAGCTTCCTCAATGCTGGAGACAGACTGGACTTCCTCCGCTATTGAGCTCTCACTGCCACTCCGCCCTAGTCCTTTGTTCTGTCTGTTACTGGCCTCTCGCTTCAGCTCTTCTGGAGAGCTATCAGCACCACTCATGATCTCTGTTCGTGGCGTCTCACTCTTACGATTCGATATAGAGTCGTCCTTGGCTGTGGTTATATTTTCGGAGATAAGCATATCATCTTGTATTGTGGAAGTTGTCTGTGATTCTAAAAGCAGATAAATATTTAAAATGTTAATCTGAACAGAGAACAAAACTCTCAGGTTAAATCTAAATCTGTGGGAGTAAGCACAAAAAATAATTATATTCCCTGGAAATTCACTTACAGTTATACAGCACATTTATAAAACCAAAGATTTTATCGACAACTTTATGAATCTTTTTATACATTTAAACTGGAAATATTATCACACTTTGTTCTGGTATTTTAAAATTAATCAGTTGATATCTATTAAACTGTGCTTGTACGACATCTACCAAATAAATACTGTAAACAATTCTTCAGATGTTGTTTAATGATACGTATAAACTTTTTCCTCTAACGATGCAGTTCCTACGTCTCACATCGCCTGTGAAACTTGAAATCTTTAAAACCACGTAACATTGATCTCACGCATAATTGTATACCTTATTTGAGTTTTATACACACACCTCATATAATACAACTGATATGTCTCTTATATTTACTGCTTACATCTACATAGCTATTGTTGATCTCTTGTGACATAAGATAGATTCGATCTGACTTTTTCACTCGGAATAATCTAAACACAGATGTTTCAAAGAGTACTGATCAATGAAATTTCATTTGAATATGAAGCATTCACTGATGGTCAAATTTACTGCGTTTTTGCCATCTGGAGTCTTAAAAGTCTTCAAATGCTTAATGATATGAAATGATCAAGTATTCTGAAAACCAGATTCTGACATTTACCTCTGATAGAAACAAAATATTTCTCTTTATCTGCATATTGATATGATTTGTAAAAGTAAAACATCACATAAGAACATCCATCATGCGGTAACTCACTGACAAACACTATTCCACCTTACCAACACAAAACACTGTCAAGTATTAAAAATTACCTTTAGGATTTCTTGCTGTTGGTTTCGGTTTGTCCTCCCTTCTCTCGCCCTTCTTCTTTCCACTTACTTCCACATATCCTTTCACTTTTTTTGCTGCCATTTGTTCGAGCTTATAAATTCGTTTTTCCTCTTCATCTAATTTTTGTTTCCATTTGAGAAGTTCTTCAGCATTTTTCCTCCGATCCAACAACTTGTGCTCCCTTGCAGTGAGGTATCTGAGAATAACATTACAAATGAATAAAATAATTTCCTGATCATAATCTGTCCTCTTATTTGTCATTCAGAGTTCACAACTCCTATATCATAATTAATTTAGCAATGTAACAGACTAAAGTAAAGGTATTTTTTCATTTAATTTTCTTTTCTTGTTTCCTAAAAATAGACATATAATGAATAGATTTTGTTTCTTGTGTACTAATAAAACAGTTAACACCCCCCCTCCCCCCAAAAAAAAGAAAAAAAAAAGCTGTGTTTGTGAAATACTAATGCCCCAGCTGGCATCAAAGTCCAAAAAGTTATTTTTAGCATGAAGGTCATTATCAAAGTCAAAAGGTCTTCAACCTTGGCGTCATTTGAAAGGGCTTCATTAGTTGAGTGCACATGTCAAATATGAAGTCTATATCCCTGACAGAAGTGTGTGAAGATGTCATACTCTATGCTGCATTTGATATATTATATTCAAACCATACTATAATGAAAGTAGACTATAATGAAAGTAGACTAAAAAAAAACATTGGAAATGTTCTCACTCTTGTTCTATAAATGAATATACATGTAGCTTACTTTTCGTCAAGATGAATTTTCTTCATTTTCTCCAAGGACTTGCTGTCTAGTTTGCCTTTCTTGTTGACTGCCTTCGGTTCTGTGTAAATCTCAGAATCAGATTTGTAATCTGAAAACAATATCACAACACATCCCTCAATGATCTATATGAATAACAGAAAACACAATGCTATCAAACATCTTATAGAAGTCTATAGATGTAAACAGTATAATCAAATAGAAAGTTCAAAGGAATATATGTGTCACCAGCTGTTATTCACTCTTCAACCAAACGTCATTTTTCATTGTGATGACATCATCTGAGGTCGGACAAGCTTCCAACAAATGACGTATTGGTTTATGACGTCATAAATAGAACAGTAGAGAATCCTCTGAATGGCACACTCTTTTACAAACTTAGGAAGGGTCAATTCATTTTCAAAAACTGTGACGACAATTCAAAATTGTAACGACTACCAGACAGAGAGTTGGACATATGCTGGACACAAAGATAGTGGAGAGAGTGATTTTTGTATGCCATGTTGTTTTTCTGCAACACAATGCTATTATCTAATTTCAGAACATAACTGTTCAGTTTATGATAAATAATGCATTTAATTTAGAATGTATGACCAGGATATAACTTTGTGAGAAAAGAAGAATTCTTTACCTTTCTTCTGCCAGGTTTCATCTACTGCATCAGAATGCTCATCAATCTAAACAAAGATATCACAATAAAGATACATAAGACAGCCTATACCTATAAAAGGACATTCTATATTGTACAAGAGAAATCAGAAGACATCTGACAAAGCTGTATGACAAAAATCACCAAGGACATACACAAAAACCTACTAAAATCAATCATACCATTATAGAAAAGTACTGATGTATTTTACATGCAGTAAGTACAAATTCTGCACAATTAATGACTTATTAATTAAAACTATGTTAAAAAATAAAAAGTTAACATTTATCTGTATAACCACATCTTAAATACACTGAAAATATACTTACTACACTGACTTCATCTTCCGTGTGAACTTCAGAAGGTCGGCCTAATCGACCCTCTGGTCTCTTCCCTCCTGTTTTCAATTTCTCCACAGTCTGAAAAATTTGATTTAAATTTACAAAAACTCAGTGAATGATGTTACTTTATTCTTATTGAAAACTATTACAGATATTTCTTTAAATCTAACAGATTATCGTAAATATTGTGAAGCACTTCAAGTACTATTGAATGTTGGGCTGTTCAAGTTGCGGCAATAAATAAATCTACAAAAAATACTTGACATTCTGTGGTGAACAATGTGATTTCTTGATGACCTTCACCTCTAAGATATTTGGTTGTAAACAATGTGATTTCTTAATGACCTTCACCCCTAACATAACAGGAAGGTGAATCAAGAAATCATATAAACTGGAAATGATTTAAGAAACCGCAATCGCACATTGTAAGTACACATAACTTTAAATGTTTTATAGTCATAATAAAAATATTTGAGTTTAAGTGGGAAAAGTCCTCATCTTTCATGATAATCGAAACTAAATTTATTACCTCACAAAATAAGTATCTTAGATTACACAAAATACAAATAGCAAATATATTCAAGATGTGCCATTCCATAAAAACTGCAATAAAACAATTTATGCAACGTAAGTAATCAATGAAACTCTAGTTATAGGAAATTCCTAACATTTTTAAATCTGCAGTATAATGACAATACATCATTCTTAGTGCATTATATGTAATATAGCCTATCCAGTCCTTTAGACAAATACAATATTTCAAATATACTGAAACTGAGCTGCAGACAAAATGACTGGTAAGTAGACAGGGTTATGACTTTTATATCTAAGGTCCTTTACAAGACTCATGTAAAACTCAATTTGAAAAATTGACATAGTAAAGGTAGAGATATTTCAGCATACTTTTTTGGTGGACTGTCTCATCTTATTGATTTGACCATGCTGTTGCAGGATGAACTGCCGCTCACGAGATGCAGCTGCATTTGCTTCCTGAAGTCGTTTGATCTCCGCCTAAAAATAAAAAAAAATTTAATTAGAAATTTTTAGTATAATACATTGAAAAATTCTCTAAAGCTTCTCTGATTTTACATAAAACATAAGGCCATCTCAAGCTAATTAGTAGATTTTCATCCCTGTCTAACCCTTTCACTTCTTTCTCCCCAAATGTTTATATTTGTTGTCAAAAACTGAAACATTAGCAAAACAAAATACTGTGACATTTTTTATTGTATGTTCATTCCAAAGCAACATAAAATAAACAATTGAACTTGTTATTCATTGATGTGCATTCTACTAAAACCAATGGAGGAAAGAGAGGTTCTGTTTTAAGCATACATGTGTATGAAAAGAAAATGATACAATATATCTCACAAGAAGTCTTATATACCTTCTGTACGTTATCAAAATCAGATAAGAAATACATGGCACAAAATAAATAATATTTCCGTTTTAATTTAACATCAAAAAGATTATAATACCTATGCCACATAAATGTTACCCCCATCCCATTTATTTATGGCAGGAAATTCCATCCAGTTTTATCGCCATACCTGTTGTTCTTGTAAACGGAGTTTAAGTCCTCTCTGCTTCTTGACAAGTTGAGGGAAGTTGTCATCGGCTCCTTTGTTTCGGATTCGTTGTTTCTGCTGTTCAAGCCATTGTAATTCTGCCTTTGTCTTCTCCATCAAGGCCTTTTCTCGTAACCTCAGTAATAATGCCTAGTTATAGCAAAGTTTATACATATCATTAGTAAAATTATAATACTCTAAACAACAGCATCAGCTTGATGATTGATGAAAATGGTTTAATAGTAAGAGTGATATTATGATAATTTAAAACATTTCATGCTTAGGAGAGTTTTCCTCCTTATACTCTATTACCAAATGTTATTCCAGTCCTGAAAATAAAAGTCAACAAAAAGAGTTCAGGGATTTCTTTTTTGATTTCCAAATTTATCTATGCTCTTGATACTTTGCATTAAATGCTGATAAAAATATCAGTAAGAAATATGTGTGAAGGAGGAAAGAAAACTTTAGCATCTTTTACATGATTATTTACAGATATAATTACTTCTGGTCAATAACATGAACATTTGAGAAGAACATGTTTCATGTACGTTAGCCTTCATTACTGTAAATATCATTACAGGATTGTTTCATCTCTGTAATGACAGGTTCAACAGTAAAGGAAAGCAGAAAGTGGTATGTGCTTCTTACGGTCCAAGCCAAGGATTAAATCCCATCTTGACAAAGAGTGTTCGACTAGTTCCAGCACAGTCAGTCCAACCACTCAACCACGCAATCCTCTCTCCATTAAGCTGTGTCATTTCTATTACTATTATCATTGACGGAATTTATGAGAATTTTATGAGTTGTCTGACCTGATGCTTAGCTCTCTTGTCTTCCTCCATCATAAACTGTCGCACCATCTGATCTGTGAATTTATTGAAGGAGTCTTCTCCAGTAAAGATGGATCCCAAGTCATCCACTGTGTACTGTGGAGCAGAGGGTGCTAAAAATAGAAACAGAGAAGTGTAAAAGCATCATGATATGTCATATTGTTTACTTTAATACTGCTTAGAACTGAAGGAAAGGAGGGGTGCACCAGCACTATTTCTTCTGTAGAAAATCTCAGAATGAATAGGTCTGAAGTTTATTGCAAGTTTACGGTTGTGCTTGAATACAAGGAACAAATCCATTTAAAATAGTTACAAAGGGTGTTTTAAGGAATTCTGACTAAAGAAGAATGATGACAATAGAACGCAAATAACACTCAAAATGTCTTAAACTCATGACAAATGGAAGAGAATAAAAACTAACTTGAATTTCCCGCTTAATTAAATTTAAAACGATCAATTCTCCGGTCATATGATTATTTCATCTAGATAAAGATGATTTACAGCTGTCATTTTGCTCATATACCTGTAATACTGCCTTCATCTGACGTGACGGAGACATTATCCAGCTGTTTTTTGGCACGTTTACGGTGACTCTCAGACGGCAATATGGCTTTGAAGGATTTTTCCTCCATCTCATCCTCAGTCATGGTCTCGTCAAAGTTGAAATCCTCACTGATACTTTCACTTCGAGACTCATCATGTCCTTCGGCCCCACTAGCTGATCGAATAGAAGAATCACTGTCCCCATCGCCCTGTCTTGAATCACTTGCAGTTTTAACACTGCCTGTTGCAACACTCCTACGTAAAATATTTTCCAAATATAATAAATATAAATAAATATCAGTTGCAAAACTTTTAATGATCTAACAAGGAATACACTCAAAACAAAATGTACCATATAATGGGTAAATTTTACTATTAAAAATGTTTGTCATATGATCCTTCAAAAGTATCATTTAAAATTTTGCATTTTAAACATTTTTTGTGATTCCATGCAACATTTTCATTTTATACAGATGCTTAATGTATCTCAAGAATCAACCATGAACTTACATTGTCAGAACTAGGCATAATCAAATTTATTTTAAATTTCATTTGCAAAAAATACAATTCTATTTTTGAGACTTCGATTGAACAACAAAATTTCATGAAAAATTAACAAAGGCAGAAAATAATCAATGACTTTATAATACATAGCTCAACCATCATCCTTTATCTACAATACACTATGATATGTTTTAATACTGCCATCATATTTTTCATAACATATCATATTTTATATGGTTAGTACAAAGGATGAATTGGTACCAACCTGGAAGAAGGTTTTGAGGCAGTGGAAGTCCTGGTGTCTTTGGTATATGAAGGTTGGGACTGTGTTAAAGCACTACGGGCGGTGTCAGGAACCACAGATTGCTGAGACATGCTCTGTAAACAAAAGCATGTTATTCACCATAAAATCATATATTGCTGAAATAATGTGGGACCACAAGTAACTGACTACAATAATACTTGTAACTACTGCGACGTACTGTTGCACCAATTTCCTCATGCAGCTCAACATCCTCAGACAGGGCTACCATACACCCTTAGAACGGGCTACCATACACCCTCAGAATGGGCTACCATACACCCTCAGTATGGGCTACCATGCATCCTTAGAATGGGCTACCATACACCCTCAGAATGAACATGCTCACAATGGGCTATAATGAACAGCTGTATCTCCTCATTATTTTCTGTTGAACCCCCTCATTATGGACTGTTGAATCCCCTTATTATGAGCTGTGGAACCCCCTTCATTTTGGACTGAACCCCCACATAATGAGCTACTGAAACCTTTCATTATAAGCAGCTGAACCCCTTTCATTATGGGCTGCTGAACCTCATCATTATGGGCTACTGTACACCCTCATCATATGCTGCTGAACCCCCTCATTGTGAGCTGTCGAACCCCCTCATTATGAGCTGTTGAACCCCCCTCATTATGAGCTGTTGAACTCCCTTTATTATGGGCTGCTGAGCCCCCTCATGATAAGCTGCTGAACCCCCCTATTGTGAGCTGCTGAACCCTCTTATTGTGAGCTGCTGAACCCCCTCATTTTTGGCTGCTGAATGCTCTCATTATTGGTAAATGAACCCCCTCATTATAAATTACTGCACCCCTCATGGACTGCTGAACACCTGATGAACAATCATTATGGGCAGCTAATACCTTCATTATGGAATACTGAATACTCTTAGTATAAGCAGCTGATTCTCTTCAATACAGACTGCTGAACCCTGTCAATAATAACTGCAGAGTATCCTTATTATGACATTATTACAGCCAGTCAATTATCCTATTATGAGCTAGCAAATATCCTTATGGGAAGCTGAATATCCTCACTTTGGGCTGCTGAACACCCTTATCAGTGGCTCATTAACACCCCCAATATATATATTATGGGTAGCTTGATAATACAAGACCTATCACGGACCAAAAAACCCCATTTTTTGGATTATCTGATCAATATCATAGTAGCAATTTTAAATAAGTTATCTCCATGGTGACTTCTGCCACATAACTGAGCCGGTAACTGCTCTTTTTTCTTTCTGAATAAATCCTAATAAAACAAAGACCTTTGGCATTGATACATTCATATTTATGACTCCTCATGTTACAACACTATAATTGCTTTTGTAAGAGTACATGTAATCTATATATCTTACTCTGCAATAAACAAATGTCATTCTACCTTCAGTTAAGCATACATGTACCTTCAATATCAATATGAAAATATCAATACAATCATTGAATATCTGACTTTTTGAAAAGCGTCTATGAAAAAGGTGTTTTGCTTCCTTATCATTTTTTATAATATAAGTAACTCAATGCTGTTGATAAGCTAAATTCAAGATATGAATTTAATATATATAATTTTAAATCTTGGATCATTTTACAAATTTCAAACATATCATATATCAATTTTATAGTAATAAACAATTTTTCGAGAAAGTAATCTTGACTTTTAAAGTTTTACAATGTGTTATTGCGTATATTCATTTCGAAGTAGAAACAAATAAAAGCAAACTCTAGTTTTGTTTAAAACAATGGTGTAACGTATCAGACCAAATGAACCAGGAAAAGGAGGAAAGAGAATTATGTTACTCAAAAGGAGAAGAGAGGAAGAAAATTAATAATGACCTAGCACTATTTTTTAATCAAATCACCTTATACATATTACAGACAAATGCGTATACTGAAAAATCTGACTAGCCTATCTAACACTATACCATGCCCCATACACTGTTTATACCTGTGTGGTCTTGCCGCGGCGTGGTCTTAGATTATCAGAGCTCTCCTTCATTGGTTGGGTACTGGCAGACGGCAGAGCGTAGGACTTAGCTTGAGCCAGATACTTAGCGGCTTCCGCTGTGACTTTTGCAGCCTCTGTTTGGCTTCTGATTAGTCTCTGTGTCGAGTCTTGGATATCCTTGACCGAGTCACCACGTAACCTCGTTATAGTTTCCGCTGCATCCTGCGCTGCCTTGGATGACCTCATTCGGGCATCCTCTAGTTCTTTGGTAGCACTGACGGCTTCTTGTTGGGCTTTGATTTCTAAGACTTTCATATCTCGGTCATGTTGCTGCTGTCTGGCCTGTACACATGCATACACATGTAAATCAAGCTACATCTAGCTACACATACTAACGACACATTATCTACACAAACATACTCTGCTACACTACTGTATAACTGTCAAAGACTGAGAAATCAGAGTTTTAAGTACCTATGTACTTACTCGAAATATATACTTCACATTACTGAGTGATATAAAGTTTGTAAATTATTCTAAAATTAAGGGTTATCTCCCTTATGCATAGCACTGTCATCAGATGGGTTATTTCACATTTACCTTTAAGGTCAATTTAGTATTGAGTTTGCTCTACAATTGTCTATATTTTTGATTTCCACATGTTTAGGCCTTGAGCATTTCCGAAGAGCGTAAGTTGTCGACATGTGCATATGGTGCACCAAAACTTATACACGTAATACTATACATGTTCTGATATCTACTATTGCATAAGATCCAATGTCTCAATCATCAGTGTCGTCAAACAAAAATTCAACAAGATTCAACAAGGAATGTGTGTCACTTAATACGACTGTGACTAAAACGCAGATGCCAAACAGAGATTGACAAACAGACAAACCATCAGCAAAATGAAGTCTTACTTTGTGGAAGATATAAAAATGATCAATTCATTTATCTGATGTAAATTGCAATTCACTTGTAAATTACAAAGACAGTTACAAGTATGGTACATAGATATATATGATTTATGTACAATACATATAACAAGGAAGATTTCTGTCTAGCAATGTAAAGCAAACCCAGCCACAAGTATAGAGTTGCATTAAATCTTTGATAACTACGTTGTACTGGTGCAAATGACAGAAAAAAGTAATTTGAAATTTGGAGTAAACAAACAGTAAAATTTGTATAAGTAAGCAGCTGAGTTCAACATTAAGATTCAAATGTTAGTAGATATTTAAACTACTTATTTACATAGCTATTGATTCTGTATATACATATCTACTCCAAACAGCAATGCATTAAAATAGTTTGTCTGTTGTTTATGCTAAATTCTTTGAAGGTGGGATTTCAAAACAACTGACCTTGAGCATTTGAGCAAGTGACACCGTCTCTTGTTGGGCCATAGATACAGCCCTGGTACGTTCCATTCCAGTGAGCTGACGCATGGACTCCTCCATACTTTCTAACTGAGTGAGCTCGGCATAAAACTTCCTCTCCAGACTGTTAGGGGAGTAGCGTCGCGGAAGGTGTAGGGAGAGATCTGACTCAGCACCATGTGGGGAAGGACGCGAAGTATCCTGATTAACAAAGAGGTCATTCAGATGACAAAATAAAATTCAAATAAAGTCCCATTTTACATAGAATCACGACATTGTGCTCATAATCATTTATTCTATCAGTAAATGTGAATGGGCAAATTGAAGCAAAAGTTACACAATTCATGTTATTTCTGCAAACAGAAGAAAAAATACTGTTCATTATGTATTGCAGCTCATACTTTTCTATAAGCTTCTTTTTCTTGACAAATATTGAAAATCTTGTAAATAATTGTTTGAAGCATTTTATTACCAGATTCGTCTCATCCAAACTAGACAGATCAGAATCTGGATGAGGTGAACGTCTGCTGCTGTAGGCTTTCAGTGAGATTTGTTCCGAGGGATGTTTAGATAACTTCTCCTCCATCTTCTCTTCATCGCTGAAGAATGGAACATGAAAAAAATATTTTAAAAACAAGATGTATTTGTGAAACACTATGCACTTGGAGGCAACAAAATACTTGATGAGGACATTTTTAAACATACTAGGTTTAACTCGACACGCATTATCAATGGTAAAGTCTTGCTACAAGAATTACATGTGAAATATGAAAGTCCTACCTCCCACAGCCCCAAAGTGAAATCCAATTTTTGGAATTGTTTTTAATGTAACTTGACAGTCAAAGTCAAAAGTCATGAATTATGATATCAATGGAAAGGTCTCATCATAAGGAACACACATGTGAAAAATGAAAGCCCAGCCTTCCATGGTTGAAGAGATGTATCCAAGATTAATATTTTGAAATGAATGTCTAATATGAAGGTAAAGGTCACAAATTATAGTACAAATGGAAGGATTGCCACAAGAACACATGAATTAAATATAAAAAGCACTGGCTGACAAGTCCACAAACAGAATAAAAGCAAGAGGCCACCTAATCTCTTGATCCCAGGCATAGTAAGGTAAACAGGAGTTAAAAATTCATTTCTTCCTCACTTTTATAACTTCATTTTAAATTGTTAAAAGTAATTATTGTTTTAATCTTTATCTTTTTTATCTCTTAGCAAGGCTCTCGTAGAATACCCATACAATCTTGAGAACCTTCTGTTTACCTTTCGAGAGATTTGGAATACGACTCTCCTTCTATCGTGTCTTCATCACTGTCGATATTCTCTGAATGAACAGGTTTAAAACTGACAGAAGTTTTGGGTCTTGTAACTTCACTTCTGAAATTTTAACATTGAGACAAGTTAGCAATTCAATCACTATACGTACCTGAAAACTGACATATTCAGTAAAATGTTATATTTCTGGTGCTAAGTGGGCAAGATAACAACTGTACAGCTCTATATTTTCTATAATTATATTGAATCTACTGAAAGTTTCTTTCTCTCAAGCCATTTCAGTAGATAAGAAAGTAAAATTCTGTTTGTTGAAAAATATTAACACATAGTTAAAATTCAACTACAGCATGTTTTTAAAACATATGTCCCCCCTTCCCTTGTGGACTCATTTCACAGAAGCAACAAAGCTTTCCCAACTAATGTCTAGTCTCATTAGCTGTGGCCTTGACCTTTGACCTTTAGACCCCAAAATCAATGGGGCTCTTTCTCTATTGATAAGTAAACATATATCCAAATTTGACTCAAATATGATGAAAGGTACTTGAGTTATCATCTGGAAACCAAACGTGTGACAGAAAGACAGATAAAACAAACACTTAATGCCCTACACTATACCTGGCAGGGGCATAATAACTGTAAGTGTATGGGACACTGGAAATCACTGGGAGTATACTGAGCAAAGTACAACAAACAATACATGCTGCTCATAGTTACACAAACTCTTTTCAAACACTTCCTAAAGGAATGTTCAAAGTTTTTCCATGGCTAGCTATGCACTGTGGGAAACCAGTAATAAACACTTCAGAAATCAAGAAGCTTCATGTAAAGGGCAGACTAATTACAAGATGACACAAGACATTTGGGGTAGCAGGAGTCAAATACATTGATGTTAGAGACTAATTAAATTCATCACCCAACAATTCTATTGTTAAGGAATGATCAAGCAGATAATGTTTCGATTCAGAAATCTGTTGTGATCTTACCGAGAATTAACGGCATGATTAGACTTTTGACTGGCCGATATAATTCCGGGGCTGTCGCTCCGAGCTGCTACTACAGGACTTGTCCGTCTGTTGACGACGGGACTAGCACTGCGCGTGGTGCCTGCACTGGGACTAGGTATATGGGAGGACCTTGGGACGGCAGCATGCTGTTTACTGGCATACTCAGTGTGTAGTTCTGCTTCAGAGACTGGTGCTTTACCTCTTGGCCTGGTATCTTCATACTGACCCGATTGAGATTTACCTGAAAAATAAAAACTGTACTGTGTAGGTATTAACTACAATGGTAACTTTTTTAATGTTTATGTATGTATTAAACTCCTAACTTTTTGATAATTCCTAGAACAGTTGCATAGCCAATATTATAGTGAAATATGGTATTTTAATCTTGGTTACTATGGCAACGATATGAGATATGAAAGTTGTGATTGTATTTTTTAAGTTGCCTTGGGCTATATAATTAAAGTACCCTAATATTTGAACTATTTCAGATATCTCATGTCTAACTGATATTAAAAATGTTTTTTCTTAAACTATGGTAAATACGGCTTTATAAGTGAAGAGAATAAAATGAATATGCTTGTATTTTTTAACATTACGTTTTGTAATTTTTCAACAATAGTAGAACAAATAGTGTATAGTTAAAAATATCTATTAGACCATATCAATGTGGATCCAGTAAGATGTCCCATCACTGACCTTGCATGACACACAAAGCTGGGTTTGAACACAAAATCTACAGATTCAAGGAAGCAACACTACTGAGGTAATTCTAGTATGGGTACATTTCTGAACTTTCAAATGACAACGTCCAATATAATCTATACGTTATTTAAAGACAACTTTATACAAAGGCTGATCCTCTATCTATGCAAGTTTCATACTTTTGAGGTATGGTCTGTCTCATGAAGGTCATTAGATAACAAGGTCTATCCATGATGTTACATGGACTTTCTAACACTTCCACATAAAATATACATGTATACTATAAATGTGTATTAAGAATGTATATGTCAGGAGGCCCAGTACTTGTGATAATCAAATCCATCCGCTGTCTGTTATCAAGGCATACCATTCATGTATGTTATTTTTGACTACACTAAATATCAGTAAATCATAAACATGCATATGATTTTCAGTTTGTTGGGTTTTTTTTTTTCATTTCAAAATGTGCTGGATTTTGTAAAAGAAGAAACAGCAGAAGTTTAGTGTTAACCCTCCTTTGTCAGTCCTTATCTACATGTTTTCAGTTTTTTCTTCAGTTTTTCAAAATCATGTCTGTTAACGACATTCTTATACAATGTCAATCACCTTAATGTAGACAGACAGTAAGCCATCAAACACTTGATACTGACTGAAGATAATGTAGTGGTACACACCTTGATGACGCTGATGCCTCGCTAATATATTGAATACACTATAGGGGTCTGGAGTGGGCGTATCCCATGAGTATCTATTCTGCTGGGTGGACTGTGAGGGACGGGGAATGTTCGGTTCAGTATCTATATGAGGTTTTCTGTTGCTGCCTGCATGAAAATCTTGCTCCCGTAAACCTGTGCCAACCTAAGGAAAGGTAGAGTGTATCTCAGTTGCTTTTACTCAAGAAATAAAAAAAACCCTGCAATACTTGTCTTGTATTAAAATCATATTAATTTTACTATGTAGTACCAGACAAAATTTTTGAACTATTTTCTGTAATATAAATACCCTGCCTACTTACCCGGCGATTTGGGGAGTGAAGAGATGCTTCTGAATCTTCAGTTATTGTTATTTCACTGAAAGTTGAAGTTTCAGTAATGGAAGACTCATCCTGAAAAAAAGAAGTCAACACTGAAGGATGATCTGGCTGGAATACTTCAGGAACATCAGTATAACTTCTTCTATTTAAATGGTTTCTTGTATAAAATTTTAAACTTTAAGACTCAAATACAATACAGAAGTTCCATATCCTGAAGCATTTAAAAATCAAGAGATGTTAAACTAGAATACAAAAATGTAGTATACAGATAAAGATAAATCTTCCATAGGGACACCGTTATATAATAAATAAAAGACACCATTGTAACTGCAGACGATCCAAAAGTCACCTGACCACCAGACAAAATCTGGTCAAATTAGCTTTGGTCTGGTAATAATTTTCAACTTTTTCCTATTATTTACATGTAAATTTCAACAAAATTAGAAAAATGTCTGGTGAGTTTTCAAAACTTTCGCGAAGACTGGTAACTTACTTTCGAAACTTGGCCTCTGAGTGAAATAAACAATGTTAAATTCTCAGCTAAGTTTGCAAGCTAACATTACAACTCATTTGAAAAAAATATCTATAAACATTTCATGACATCATGAATATACATACGTGCATATATAAATATTTTGTGTGATACTGCAAAAGGCCCATAATAAAGTGTTATATTAATTCCATGAAATAAAATTCTTAAAATTTGTTAATTTCTAAACAAATATATGATACTGGTAAGTTCAAATTTTATTATTAATCTTAATGCTGCACCTGCTCGAACTTTTGTTATTAGTTTTCTGATCTAGGAATCTTCATTTATTAGTCTGACATTTGTATTTTCGTGACAAATCCCACCTGAAGATCGCACCCATCATTATTTATGAAATGTTTCATGTTTCATTATCAGTTTGTCCTTCTTCTTTTTCTTCTTCCATTACGAAGTGTACTCATAAATGAGTGTCATACTTTTGATGGCTTATATCATGTTTATGTCCCAGTATTTTTTAGTGTCCATTTTGTTTCTCCCACATAAACAATTTTCTCACATTCATAACACAGAAGTATGTATATTAAATTATTATCTTTACAGTAACAGTCCTTTTTTACAGCGAAATATTGTTTTTCTTATGTGTCCCGAATAAAATTTGTATCTTTTGTAAAAATGACATTCAGGACACAATAGAAAAATGATAAAATAACATCTATGAAAGATTGCCTTTTATTTATATATCATAAAATAGTATGATTATATAATATGGTATGATTACAATGTCAGAAACCTGAAAGTAATCAAGTATAACAAATTTAAAGCATTTCTTCACAGAAGCACCGAGCATGGAGATGGTAGACAACTCTTACCTCATCATTTCTGTGATGGGTTTTACGATGACTAGCTTGTACCGTGTCTCCTGATGGAAGTTTCCAGTTGAGACTCTGTCTCACAGTGTGGCCCCTGTATGCCGCCTGAATGCGAATGGCTGCAGCCTCCACAGGATTACCGCTGTCTACAGGTCGCTGGTCTCCCCGGATCACTCCTTGTCCTACAATAAAAGGGGAAAAAACAACGGACGATAAATTTACGTAATTGATATGGGCAAATCTAGTATTAACATTCTTGTTTGCACAAATGCATACGTGTGCATAGCATTATTGAATGTTTCTCTATCTATTTTTTATGTTAATTATTTCTGTTAGAAAATGAAGCTGTGTGTGTAAAATAAAGAGGACGCAAGTACAAATATTTCAAATTTCAATATTCATAATTGAGTAAACAATGCATGTTATGTTTATTACTGTGACTAACCGGCTGTACCTAGCTGAATCTTTTGTGCATAAAACTATTGTACAGTTTGAGCATGTCCATCAAATGATTTTGCTTGGGTTGTCTGAAGCTTCAAAACCATTGTACTTGCTCTTAATTTGACATTTACCAAAGAGTCATCTAGACAATACCAAAGTTCCTGTAGTGCAACAAGCCTGGCTAACCCTTAGCATCAGAGATGAGAATAATCCCTTATCTAATTATCACAAAGCCTGGTCAGGACATCAACAGTTCCTTCTCCTGACTTCCTGCCCCTTACACTACTATATGTCTGGTCAGGACATCAACAGTTCCTTCCCATGACTTTCTGCCCCTTACCCTACTATATGCCTGCTCAAGACATCAACAGTTCCTTCCCCTGACTTCATGTCCCTTACCCTACCATATGCCTGCTCAGGACATCAACACTTCCTTCCCCTGACTTCCTGCCCCTTACCCTACTATATGCCTGGTAAGGACACCAACAGTTCCTTCCCCTGTTTTCATGTCCCTTAACCTACTATATGCCTGGTCAGGACATCAACAGTTCCTTCCCCTGACCTCCTGCCATTTACCCTACTATATGCCTGGTCAGGACATCAACACTTCCTTCCCCTGACCTCTTGCCCCTTACCCTACTATATGTGTCACTGGGCTTACGTCAAAAGCACTATCAATATAACGATTCTAAAAGCTTATTTAATCAACTTTCAACTGCTACATTTGTGACATCATTATCAAACGTCCGACCAAATGATGTAATTACCATCAAAGTTAGCCCTATATGAATTAAAATTAGAAACAAGCTGTGTTTGTGAAACACCAATGTCCTGGCGGCACCAAAGTCCAAAAAGTTCTTTTTTGCGTGAAGGTCATTGTCAAGGTCAAAAGGTCATTTGGTGCATTTGAAAGGGCTTCATTAGCTGAGTATGCATGTCAAATATGAAGTCTCTTTCCCTCACGGTTCAAAAGTTATAGGCAAGATTCAAGTTGACGACAGACAGACAAACAAACAAACAAACAGACAGACAGACAGGACAAAAACAGTATGTTCCCGATCTATCGATCCGGGGCATAAAAAATGAATCAGTATATTAAGAATTCTTCATCTGGGCCACAGACCTCATAGAACATTCATTGACACAATTCTTACATCTCTCTTATTTTGCTGTGTGGGAATAATAACCGTTCAATATAAAATACATGCATAATAAATCCACAGTCATAATAATTGACACACTTTTGCAGAAACTGAAAGTACGCAAAAGAGTGGAACCATACTGTAACTAATGCATTCCCGTAATAACACACTGTACCTCTCCCCAGGTTGTTATCACTCTTTGTAATGCTAACGGAGGTTACCTCGTATCAGTCGTGTACATACAACTTTGGTATATCGATTTGGCATGGAAAATTCAAATTATGACAAAATGCAATCTCAACACCTTAATGTTCTCATCGTGCTCAGGCTGCTGTGAACGGAGAGCCTAAAATTCTCTATTGATTCCCTGACACTTATGAATGGGCAGAATTAATAAATGAAAACCACGGTCTCTACAGATAAAATTCCTATCCAACTTATCAATTTACAATGAAAGTTATCGTAAAGTGGTCTGCAACAGTTTCAATTAAGCCTTTACAAGCCTGTCAATGTACTATAGCGCGATCAATTTTCCCCTCAGGAGCAAGGTCGGGACCATATCAAGGTCTGATACACACCTGATACGATTTTAATGGGAATATTGCAAGCTAATATTCAGGTGATCAAATGTTCAAGGTCATATCGTTTCTTAGCATTTATAATATTCTTCCTTTTTAATACTGGGTGGCTGGAAAGTCTTTATATATATGATGTGGGTATTGTTTGTTGTCGTAAACTATCAGAAATATTCGTTTTATAACTGAATGACTTTTGACTACTTGCTATTTAAGCAATTTAAGTAAACTCCGAATACTTCACCATCCGATCATGCATAACTGATGCAATTTTAAAAATTGAACTTGAACAGGGGCGTAGCTAGAAATATTCAATGTGTACGCAAAGGAGGAGGATGGGATCACCCTCTCTTGCAATTGGGGGTTCGAGGGTCTCCCCCAAGAAAATTTTGTAAAATTCAATGCAAAGTCGTGCTTTCTGGGCTACATCTTGATAACACTGAAACTAATTTTGTCATATTAAGAAATGACATTTAATATTGAAGAATATAAGTCGAACACAATAAAAGCTGAACTTGAATCTACCTTTTAATATTGAAGTCTTTTTGATTTTGAGAAAGATGAAGATTAAGGTTTTGACAAATTAATTTGACCCCTACGAGTTGTCATATGATATGGATGTCTTTGAGTCACATTTTATTTATTTATTGGGGTTTTTTTGTTCCTGTGATGTGCACGCCATGGCGTGCTGGCGTATAGGCAGCTACGCCCCTGTTGAAACATTCTTTCTGTTTCACGATTTAAAATGAGAAAACTCTTTTTTTTTTAATTCAAACGACATTTAATTTAGACTGAGATTACTCAAGTGGTCTGAAGATCAAATGAAAGTCGTTACCTGGTAGACTGGAAGTAAAGACGGTGTAGTCTTGTTGAGCACCAGTTATTCTGTCATAGCGAGACACAAAGTCACCATCCTCACGGTTAGACCTAGGCAATGACCAGGCAGAATGAACTGAAATAATATAAAAACAAACTCGTATTAAGAAATGATAAGAAATCCTCAAGAAGGAAGTATACATTAAGTAACAAGAAACACTCAATGTCAAAAAAATTTTGGCCACTTCTTATTTTTGATTTCACCAATAAGGCCAAGTGGTCGAAAAGTGTTTCTTGTTACTTATTCCAAATGATATAATGTCATGTCCATTCTCATGTTTGAATTTACAGATGACCATACACCTGTAGATATCCTGGAAGAAGTCTCTATATGACGTCACGAAGAATTCTCTGCACGGCGTCACGAAGATTTCTCTGCACGATGTCACAATGAATTCTCTGTACAACATCACGCCGTCACTAGGAATTCTCTGTACGACGTCACGAAGACATATGCGACATCTATATCTTGGGGCGAGAGCATCGTGGTAAGTTTTTGTCAGTACCATTATCTTGCTCCTTGGTACGGTAATGTCAGCACAAGTTAAAACGACTGATTCTGATTTAAACATGATGAAAGACAGTATGCAAATTTGGTACATATAATGTACATCTAGTGTAGAACGCAAGATGACTGAAAAAAAAGATGATTGGCTAAAATAATCTCTATTAACTAAAGGTCAGCAAAATACCCTGAAATTACAGTATACAGCTAGAAGTATAAGAATGTATGGACTGGAACTTTACAGCATCCAGCAGGCAACACAACAGAGTGAAATCTTTACCAGTAAAGGACCAGTTACCGGCTACTACATTATCAGGGGTGATTCAAAACGTGATTTGACTTTTTCATATGTAATGGTACCTATCCTATGTACTGCTGACAATCATGTGAAAAAACTCATAAATTGACGCTTCAAAAATCCAAATAACATAGTAGCCGGTAACTGGTCTTAGCCGGTAACTGGTCCTTTACCACTGAGAATAACTGTATTGCTCCAACAGGTCTATCGCATATACTCAAGTACGATTTCTGGTTTTTTTCAATGACAATGGTATATGCATTTTAGTTAACGTTACGATGTTAGATCTTTGCTACGACGCAATTAAAATATCTCATCTTCAGGACCGTATGAAAAAAAGGAGGGGGGGCCTTGAATTTCGTTTCGTTTCATAACGTGATAAATAATTGGTTCGTGATCACCCTAAAAAGTGAAGCTAGCTTCCTATAGGTCTGTACTTAGGTAAGAATTCTAGGGAAATAAAATAACAAAGATCTATGATCTATGTACTGCATATGCGGCGATATTAACTGATCATATTTATTACAAGTTAGGTAAATAATACATGTATCTCTACTCCAAATTATCAGCTGCAGCCCAGGGCATGGGGTAAATTAGCACCAAAGAGTAAACAGGCCTTTTAACCGCATAAACAGCTCTGAAGTATTTTCTATGGGACTACATCTCGGCAGTTTGGAAAGCAATGTGCGTCCAGTGTATATAATATAATGTATATTCATTTAAACGTCACTCAGTTTCAAAACGTTCTGCAATTATACATTGTTTATATCGAGACTCGTACAAAACGTTTAAATCGAGCTGTCATCGAAATTTCCCATTACAAAGAAACCCAAACAGCCATTTCTGACATTGTCACTCCTGGAAAAAAATTTGAGCACGGTGAATGAACAAGTTAGTTCTGCAATGATAAAATGACTTCAATTAGTCTATACACCTAACATATCTACTTGCTAAATCAATATGAGGAATAAATGATGCATATAGCAATTGTTTACACTTAATGAAATTCAGATCATCCTGATAACAACCGTAGGTTCCTATTCTAGCCTTGCTGAACTATGCTAGCTAATGAATGAAAAAGTTGTTATATTCTCCGACTTGTGTCAATATACACATCTTATGACAGCATTGTTTGTCTGAGTTTTGATATTGTCTGCCATGACGGCACATCAACATTCAACAGATTAATTCAGCATGTTACTACCCTATACGGAATACAATGCTTAGCGTTTAGGCTTTCTTTATTGACATGTTTTGTCGTATACAATATACAAATACATTTGAAAATTAAAGGGAAAATCACCCCCAAAACAACCAAAAACAAAAACAAAAGAAAGAAGAACAAACCAAAACCCCAATTTTTTAAATGTAGGTCAACCGTCATGGTCAAGGTCACGAGGTCAATGATCTTGATGTAATTTGAAAGGGCTTTATTAGTGGAGTATGCATGCCAAAATTGAAGCCTCTATCTCTCACGGTTCAAAAGTTATGGCGAAGGTTAAAGTTGACATAAGACAAACAGATAAAGAAAGAAAGACAAACAAATAGGTCAAAACAATATGCCCAGAACTATCGATCCGAGGGCAGTATTAAATATTACAAGGAAGATGCTATACTGTATGTCAGTTTAAGGAAGATGTTATCCTATATGTCAGTAAAATGAAGATGTTATACTGTATGTCAGTTTAAGGAAGATGCTATAATATATGTCAGTAAAATGAAGATGTTATACTGTTTGTCAGTATCAAACATCTAGTATTTCCGCTTCATCTGTTTCTTCAACATATATTCGTTCAGAACTTCCGCTACATCATTCCGTAATATTCTCGTCAGACCTGACTGACGTCACGAAATTAAAAATGAATCAATCTTGACATTTATAACCGCCTTTCCCCTCTATTAATCGATGTACTTCGATTGTGATTTTTATCTGTATCAATACGACAAAACCATCAAGCCATAACAATAGATTCCGGAGATATTCTACACCCCTATACGCAATACCTACAGCCTTATCTCGCCATCTCGGATAATTTGTCCTTTTAACAGAAAAGGAAGAGCGAGTATCTCAGATAACACGTATTGTCGGACTCTATTCTATGAGACATTGAATCAGAAGGGGGTATTCTCTGAAAATTTACTGTATGTCAATTCCTCCGCCATGGAACACTGGTCCCTACTGAATAGGGTAATTAACTCTGGTACAAGTCTGAAGTTTATTTTCATATATATTATGATATATTATTATATATAACTTATTCTTCGGAAAGAGCATCCGTATTGTATACCCGGTTATAATCTGTGATCAGGGCAATTCTGACATTCAATACACAATGCAGCTACCAACAGAGAGGGATCCTTAACGTGACCGCGTCTACCGTGACTCGGGACGGCAATCGTTTACTGTCTAATCCGAAAAACATCATATCGACCAACCTGCGGTGAGACTCCAACCCCCAAACCCCCGCCTGTCAGTCACGAACCAAGGAAGCTACTGATCGAACACCGCCGGCTATGGTTGCGACAGAGGTATTAGCGACACCACTCGTGCATCCTCCAAGTCCCCAATTTCTGCGTGATTATGAACAGAAAAGGTCATGTTCAGCATAGATTACTTCTGTATTTCAAGTTTGTTGATCCCGTTACAAATTAAATTAATCGCAATACTAACACTGTATGTTCCGAATATCATGATGATGAGTTATGCTTTCCATTAATAGTCAATAACATTCGACAATGATTTTGTGAATACATTTAGACCGCCTATTCTGATCGGGTTCGGCACGCAAAGCTGCGGGATTTGAATACTATTGTTGACACTTTCCTTCAAATACACATTAAAAATTTCTCAATTTTCTTTATTCTGTTTTTAAAAGGTATAAAACTATCTAATCATATCTAATTTTTTCTATCTGGATGTGAAAACCTCTTAATAAATTACTTCAAGCATGCTATCAATATTGAGATTTCTTTAAATTAAACTGTCTAGATTGTAATGACGACCATGCAATTATCAAGTGTTTAACCTGAGAGAGTCTCTAAGTTAACACTTAAATAGAATCGTTTACAATTCATAAACTGATTCGTGATGGATCTTTCTAACAAAACCACAAACTGAATTCAGCTTGCATTAGCGATTGTTAAACGAGCTTCTCTAATTGCAAGCACACACAAAACCAAGTACTGCAGGAGGGATATGTATTTTATCTATTTAAATTTCAATTCTTTTCGACAATAGAATATTATTATTTGAAATTGAAAGTGGTCAATACATATATAAATCAATTAACAAGGCATTAGACATTACACGAGGCTAAATCTTGTGCCACAAAGCTGCTTTTAACATTTTACTGGTGATCGTGTCGATCCAAACAATTAAAGTCCAAAATTACTTCGTTCAAACATTATCTATCACGGTCACTTAAGTGCATAAAATATAAGGAATAATAACACTCAAGAGATCATATTAAATTTATCATTATTATGTATGATTTTTACAAAATATGATCTTTACCCTGACAGGTGCTCTGATAATATTGAAGGACATTCGCTTGTTTGTGAGATCTGATAATCAAATCCTTTTATGCGAGGAAACATCAACTTTATGCGAGACAATTTTGTTTGTTGATAATTTGTCGCTTCAATGGTATTATTAGTTAAAACAAAGCAAAACAGTCTACCTGGATGGTTGTTCAATTGCATGAAAATTTCAGTACGTACAACGAACTCAAAGAACTGAAAGTATTTCGCTGTGAATGTCTGCTGTGATACAAGGTCTCAGTTTTTAAGTCCTCATTCGAACGATTATTCACCACGGTGGGCTGTGCCATATAAGTATACAGGATTTGATAGTTCTCTCATCTAGAACTCTCTGTTCAGCTTCTGCCGTTAATCACCATGTATATACTATACTGTATACTTTATAACTTACCGGTAAATGAAGGAAAGAAACATTCAATTCCGACAACTTTTGTTACCAATGTCAGATCCCCAACAACAGGTCCTTGAAAGTGACAGGAGATCAAGATTGCAGTGCATTAAACTAATACAGTACTTTAAAATGTACTCACTGTTCGGGTTTTCTGCAGTGATTTTCTTTGCTTCTTCCTGTATTTTCCGTTGAAGTGTTGTTGCTGTGTCTTTGATAGCTTTGATCCTATCTGCTTTGCTGCGAGCCTGTTCCGACATTTGTGGTGGTCTTTCCTGGCTGTCATGGGTTGAGGATGAACCAACATACCCAGAGTTTACATCCAATCCTCGGTTATTTAAGGCCTCGGAGAATTTACTCATAATTCCATCCAAATTATATGAAATTCCTTCATTATTTTTCACATTAGCACTTTCTGAAGGAATATTTGAAATTCTGTTCTCTCCATAATTTGAATTGATATTTGACGTCCTTTGATCCAAGTTTCTATCACGATTAGCTTGCTTGATTTTCACATTTTCCTTCTGAGAGTCTAACCTGTAAAGGTAAACACAAGATCTATAAATAAACTGTAGCTATTGTACAGAATCGAACTTTAGAAATGAGGGTAATGTCAATAGATTTTGTGCAATCTTTATCAAAATGTAATTATATTTGTAGACTCATGTATTACTGGTGATAGGAGATTTTGTGTGACAAATGACTACTGTGTCAAATCAAAAGCAAATGAAAGTTAATGGAATTGTAGTATGATTGAAACACTTTGCAAAGATGCCTCTTTATATAGAATTTTCACAAATCTGATCAGGTATGTCTGGAGAAAAGCTCAGCTGATCATGTTTCAGTGAAGATACAAAATAAAATGTTCATGTAAATGGTAGTTTCAATAAGATGAAGTTATCTGCCCTTGTTTGTTGAGGTAGTCCGCAGAAGTGGAAATGGAGTGGTATAAAAGATGTGCAATGACCATTGATTTAGTCTACTTTTCTTACTTGTATGGTCAATTGACCATGCTGAGATATGGTCAGTGAAGTCAGCAGTCACCTTTACATGCCACACTGCGATATGCAGAAGGTGAGAGAGTTTTTATCAGGGGCAGGCAAATCACTTTATTGAAATGGCCTATACTACTGCCATCTACGGCAACAATTTGACTAAAGAAGGTCAAAATCCTCAAAGCTGGGTATATAAACAGGGTGGGATTTCACATTGTATGCATACAAAAGAAACATAAAATAAATTGTGCTGATTAAAAAAATGCCTATCATAGAAAGAGGAAGAGCCATGAAATTTTCATAATATTATTATTCCTTCTGTATTCAAACAATTTCCATTGAATAGCCATGACATTTCAATACATATCCAAATTCATAACTTTTTAAACAGTATTAGAACTCAAGCCTGGCAGAGGTCTTATAATCAATACATATTACCCGATTACATCATTTAAATGTGTACATGGAATAAATATATTTATTTAAGTTTCAAGGGTGAAGATCTATTCTGGCGTCACATGCAACAATGTGCAATTCCTGATTATTTAGTGCACCATATCTCTAGAACTACCATGTATAAAAGACTTCAGGTAAATCTATTCCAACAAGCAAATATAACTTCTCCTTTATTACCCATGCAGAGAAGGAACAGTTTACATTTAAAAGAATTTTCTCGATTTCATTTAAGTGAATATCATCAAATGCAGATCTCATATCTAAATTCTTGGTCATACAAAGAAAAGCTTGTGAAGACATACTGAGGCACAAATAATGGAATGAATTATGTTTCAATTGATAATCTTGCTCATGAAAAATTCATATTTTATCAAATTTGGAAAATATCCAAAAGCAATATGAAAAGACATTTGTAATATCATTTGGAGAGGCACGAGTGTGATTAATCTGAATTCATACTTTTACATTTCTGACATATTCTTTAAAGACAAATTATTAAGATTTACTATTCAGAAATGTTAATATACAAAAAAAATAGGAAAACTAGGCCAGTTAGGTCATTCAGTTTAAGACACACAAGTCACCTGTTTAGTCATATTGCAATATATTACATCCCAATCTAGATGCTCAAAGTTGAAAATTTAGATCATTCATCCAGTACTAATTTTGACAGAGCTCAAGTACTAATCTATTCAATAATAAATCTCTCCTTGAAAATAGTTATTTCAAACAGAAAAAAAATATTCATTTGAATATTACAAGTTTAATGTTTCAATGACATATGGCAAGCAAAGTAATTTAACCCAAATGTTTATGAGCTATGTAAGTCAGTTATATCACTCTGCCTTTTTCTCTGAAGCTCTTAAAAAGATGAATTTTAATGATTGCAGAATCTGTATTAAACTGGGAGTTCTTGATCAAAATCAGCAAATTAGATATATATCTGACCTTGAGGGGACTCCTACTGAAGTATCATCTACAGATTCTCCTGTGAGGGTGGAGCTCTCGTCAGACATTTCCATGTCTTCTTCTCGATGTATAGCACCATGTGGCTCCCTCTCAGAGTCACTGGTCATCATAGAATCTTGGTGCACCTCATGGAAGGGGTGATGATGTGGTAATTGATGATAGGTAATAGGTCTGGTGAAGGTCTCATCCAGGGAAGGTTTCTTTTGAGGGACCTTGACCTTCTTCGGAGCAGACTGTTTCTGCCTGCTTTCTAACTCTTTGAGCTGTTGCTGTCTGACAACCATGGCTTGTTTCTGTCGACGTTCCTCTTCCTTCTGTCTTTTGATGCGTTCTGCTTTCTGCTTCTGCATGAAGCGTCTCACCTCATCCTGATCATAATGTCTTTGTTTGGCTAGCTGGGCGGCATGTTTATCTTGTTCTGCAAAACAATATCTAAAACCTGTAGAATATTAAGTCAAATAATATAACCAAAGCATTAGGTACATTTTAAGCATAGGTCAACATGACAACCAACTTAAAGTCTTATTCAACATTTTGAAATTTCGAGTTTTCCTGAATCATAAATTAGATCAATCTATTAATTTTTTTTTAGGTTGTTGTACTACATGATTCTTTAACTGATTTAAAAGGTTATTATCTTTAATGCAAAACTTTCTGCTTGATTATTACAGCTTTCGTTAAAAGACACAGAACAAGTTCAAACTATGTCTGCATTGCCAGCTATATTAGGACTAATAAAACATGTAAAACATTTCTCTCACACAACTCAGATATAACCTCAATACATGTATTGCTAATAATCAGTTCACTTAGTTAACTTTAGGCCTGGCACTCGAAGGGGTCTGACCTGAGCGAGGCCCAAGGCTAAGGTCATGTCAGACCACTAAGAGTGCCTAGTCGAGAGGCCATTATTTCCCATATCGACCTCGCTGGGAGTTATAAACTGTTTCATTATACTGACAATTTCAGGATAAAGAGCAGACTTATATTACACAAACATAAGTATACTTACTAAAATTTGTCATAAAATAATTGATGTTTTTTTCTTATCTATTGATTGATTTTTGTTTACTTCACATCACGAATATTTCACGTATATGGTGACGGCATCTGCCTGATGCTGGGCATACAAATTTTGACCTTTGCAATGGACCCACCCGAAGCAGTGAGGGATCTTTAACGTGCCATGCATACCACGACACAGGGCCTCGGTTTTTACTGTCTCATCCGAAAGACACGACACTGGTATGACCAGAGCGGGACTCGAACCCCGGCCTCCCGATCAGGAGTCTGACGCGATACCACTAGGCCACGCCTGCTTTATTTTCTTATCTAACTTTTGTTTTACATTTTTTTCAACAGATTTTAGTTTTCAACTGAAGCAGTGTGCACCATATTATTTTTCTTAAAGAGTCAATTTTAGCGGTCATTAATATTAATGACCAATCATTAATACATCTGGAGGTCAGTAATTGATAATATGGAACACATTGTGATCATCAGTTGATTGTAATGTTTATTGATCGACCAATCAAATTTAGAGAATGTCACTGAAGGTATAATAGGAAGTATAAGTTACATATTTATAACATGGTGTTAGTGAAATATGGAATGCCTGTCTCTGAAGTCTTATATGACCAGAATTAAGTAAATCATGAAGTATTTATTGTCCTAGTTCTTGATCCTGTTTCACATTTTGTGGCACAATATGCCAGACAGATACTCAAAGTTCAATTATTCACCCCACTGTATCTTCAAAACTAGAAGCACAACAGAATTGAAGTTTAAATGCACTACCAGTAAATTAATCCTTATACATGCAGTTTTTACTATTTAATCTAGGATTAAAATTTTCTGTTTTAGAAACAATACCAACTACATGTAATCTGATAGTAGATTGACTCAATGATAAACCCTACAGGAATCACAACAAATACACAAAGTAATCTGTTCCTCAATACAATCCATGTGCAGTTTTCAAAGGTTCTTTTACAGCGCTTCAATGGGCAATAATCCCACAATTTATCTCTGTCATATTAATCGCTCTGACAGATTCTCCAGTTACCCTATAGTAGACAATACCAGCCACAGTCAAATCCCATTGTTGTAAACAATACACATATTTAAATGTCTTGTGGTTCATTCATTCTTTCTAAGTCAGTAATTTGCTAATTAAGTATTATATTTCAATCATTACTCCAGACCAAAAAAAAAACCACCTCTGAATATACTCTAAATGTTTTACTCAGACTATTAGATCTCATACTGATTATATGTGTTTTCAAAACATAATTTTGCCAGTGTTAAACCGTTAATATTTCATCCCATTAATCACTAAAGATACTGAAGAAAATGTGATAGACAAGTACATAAGAACTGAAACATAGGATCTCAGAATCAATGGCCTGCTCCAATCAGTGTGGGTTTTTTTTCTTTTTTAGACAAATTTTGGAAAAAATCAATGAAAATTTCCATTGGGAAGAGTCCTTATACACTGCCAACAAAAAGGACCTCAGTAAATCATAACAAGTTCTCAAAACTTTGACATCTCACTCTCAGGTTGAGCACTGACTGAGCTACACTGAATCAGCATTTCTTTTTATGTAAACATGAATTTATGTAGAGCTCCTTGATGAGTTTCAATTCATCATTCAGGAGGGACAATTTCAAATACTATAATTGTTGATTGCAGTATTTTCACCATGAGGGTGTGTTATTTTTCTGTCCAAACATATTCTTTTAAAGTAGTGGGCTAAAACATTAACATTATTAACTGACTCTCAAGCTTTAATCTTCTCCTTAAAATAGTAAATATAATTGTATTAAAACCTAAAACAGTACAATATAACCTTGTCACACTGGGTACCTCGAGTAAAACCACATATTCACTTCATATACATATTTACTCAGCATACTATAAGAGGTTACGCATCATGATGGCATATTTACAATTTTGAGACTGTACTTGAATTAATGAGGGTAAATATTTGTCTTACGAGTCCTCAAGCATCTAGTTTTATTTCATGTCTACTTAATTTTGAAGAATTCTCCCTGTCAAGTTAAGCGTAAGCAAACGTTACGTAAACACTTCAATTATGAAGTAATTCTATACCAACTTACTTCCATTATGCAACATGAAATGGAATTTCATTCTATAACATAATCTAATTTTAAAGCTCCACTTTAAGCAGAGGTTATTGCTTCTCCGAACCTCAATGCACGGGATTGTAAACTGTGCATCTCAAGTGGTTTTAATTGAATTAAATCTCTGTTGATCTGATCAAAAGAGAAACCTATATACATGTGATATCCCCTTTCTTCACAAATATAACATTGCCAGTACATCAAACATGCAATCATTTTTCATATTGCCAATTACAACTCTTGGTGATACCATTAAAATGTCAAGGAATCAAATTATTATGGCTCCATAGAGAATGTCAAGATCTGTCTATTGAGACTGCCCCTAATAATAGAACATGTGACGTAAATGTACTCAGATAGCGAAGTACTCTCCAGTGATGACTTTAGAGAAGAACATAGGCTAAACTGTGGACTAGAATACTGCACAGAATTACGTCACTGAATGTTTAACAGCTGGTGAACACTGTTCAGTAAAATGGGTGCTACTACATGCAATTTTCACCTATACAACATTGAACTGTTGAATTGTTATATGAAATGATGTGTCACTTAATTATATGTTTGCGTGAAAATCTTTAATCAAGTCGAAGAAATGTTTCATTCAAGCATTTATTAACAGTATATCAGTATCGCTAGGAGAATTGTATGGCTCCCCATGTTTTTTCTTTTTGCATGTTGATTTAATGGTACAAAAAATCCCTCTTTACCATAAAATTTCCAAATAAATGTAATGATATATTAGTGCACAGCTTCCATGTCAAGGTCAACAGAATATAATACATCAGTTTGAAGCTTTGCCTACAGTGATCTTTTAAGGGGCTTGGAGAATAGGACATTTAATAAATATTCATACACGTATAGTGATCTTCAAGTAAATATACAACACATCTGTAAAGATAAAGACCTTTGAAAACTTGCTATTTTTCAGGATGATTCTTTCATGCAATTTGCAGTAATATGTAGAAATAAGCACAGAAAATCTCGATACTTCTCTAGGTACCAATACTTATTTTGATAGTTTACCTGAGCAAAGTGTATAATATGAACAAAAAGGCAAAATGCAATCAATTTTATCGATGCATATTACCTCTTTGTCTTTGACTATTTTAATTCTATGTGTACTTGGATTGACCAATGACTTACCCATGGATTTGGGAGCTTTTCTCTTGACACCTGGTTTCTTCCTTTTTCCTCCCTCATTTTCTTTGTCTTTTTCCTCTTTTTCCTCATCTGAACCTCCTAAATGAAGTAAGATACACATGTAAATGTATACCAGCAAAACAGGTCATTTCACACTTGAAAAAAAAAAAACTACAATATTTTATAATTGTAAATACAATTATGGTAAATAATCGTAAATCAAATTCATGTAACTCAAAATTCTGATGTGCTCCAATCTTACTCTCAATTCTTTACCATAAGCAATTTACCTTCTGATGAAACAAGGTTTCAACACTATATTCAATAAAAAAATCACATTGGTTGACTTTGTTAAAGTGAAGTCATTTATATAATCAGGAACACAGGTGACAGTGAGCGAAGAAGGCAATAGATGTGGATGATAAGAGAATTTTGATTTACCATTAATGAGGTGCCTGCACAACTCATGGATGGTATCCATCTGGTATTGTTAAATCAACTGTGTTGGATCATTAATGAAAACAGTCTGATTCTCTGATTAACAGACAACTACAGTCGGGACACATGACTTTAACCATAACGACCATCAGTCGATATTACTATCCCTTCTTATTCACTTTGTAGACAATTACTAGTTCATTCTATGCCTAATCAAAATGATCACACCAACATTAAAGTTCCATCCTGTAGTATACAGATATCTGAACATGGTTGTGCTGTGAACCGTTTTAGAAATATTCACTAAAAGCATTTTACATTCGAATTTTTTTTTATTTCAAATCTTAGAACAACGGACAGCTGTCTTCCTGAGCTAATTACAGATAATATAGATATAAGCACGGCTCCTTCATCCATTCCATGTATCTACCTAAATCACATGACCAATAAAGCATTCAGAGCTCGATCTCATTGACCTCTATGAAGGTCACATGACCAGTACTGATTTCAATGTCTTACCTAGATGAAGGTCTGTAAGCACCTTCCTGGCCTCTTCAGACAAAGCTTTGGCCCTTTCTAACTCTGCAGACGTGGAAGACTTGGCCTCTCTCCCATCATGATCTCCCCTACTTTGACCTCTGAACTCATACTGCTCCTCTCTGTTCTCGGTGATTTGATCATCTACAAAATAATAATCATAACTATTTCATTGTCTTGCAGCAAAGCCCTCTCCTCATGTATTAATCATTTAGAAAAGTATATCAGATGATGTCTGGAACAAAATCATTTAATTTACATATTTAGGCTATCATAGTGCAGACATTTTCTCTCCAGAGGGTATATGGAAGGAACTTAGCATTCATCCAGTTGCCAATGGCTACCAGATATAGAGCTGGGTCCTTAATCAAAATTGTTAGGGCTCCTGACAGTCCCCAAATCAATTTCTATAAAGTTATCCTTTCTAAAATAACACACCAAACTATAAATTTATCATGAAGCATGTAAAATTTATATCTGCATCTATTGCACAAAGGCAACTTATTTATTTCTAGGTCATTCAGTGTAGTACAAGTGGCCCCTTAATCAATACTGTAAAAGTAAACTCCTGAAATATATATATATATATATATATATATATATATATATATATATATATATATATATATATATATATATTATAATCATAATGAAATATGAAATGGAATGAAGCAGTATCTTAGATTTCATAAAGCAGTGTTGTGAAGTCAAGATCTAGTCAGTATCAGTCTGTAACCTGTATGCCCTTTTGCTCTCTGATACTGCAAATAACAGCTACAGACTATTCATCTACTGACTCTGGTCAGTGTGTAACACAATTTTCTTAAATATTCCATATAACCATACAAAAATGCTGTATTCACTACCAATTTCTGTTCTGGTATTTTTAACGTTTCCTATCACTTTCTCCACTGATATACATCGACTTTATAACCTTTTTGTTCTCAGAAGTTCTAAAATGTACTTCAAAGGGAATGTATGGCAAACCTATATCTCAGCATCAAATCAACTTTCAAATCACGTCAAGACTTCAATGTTAATTTACTGATATGATCATTTTCATTAAGCAGATCAATACGACTGACTGTGTTTACCTGATCCCCTCCCTAATTACTGATTCACACATCCAAGACGAGCTAATGCTTGCCATCACACAGGTGAAAGGTACTTAAATACGCAGGTACATTGACAACAAAATTCTGACTCCAATTTCACCCTCTTAGTGCCACAACAATGTATAAACTTTCAATCCTTTGATGGTGTGATAAATGAATGTAATATACAGTAATAGAAATCTCAAATTGAAATATAATCCGTTGTGCCACCTCCCAAAGTCTTAAAGTACACTTCATTTCGCGGAGTAGCATAAACCTGAAACAATGCTCATGCCTTGCTTCATGCACACCACCGCTTTCTGCACTATTTTGTTATTATACAAAGTGAAATAACTTGACTTGGTGTGGTTACTCATTAGATTTATATTATTTGATCAGAGAGACAGCAGCACAATAAAACCTTTGTTAACCTGAGGCTTGAGATAACATGAGGAGAATTACATTGTATTTACCTTGCTACCAGGTAAAATGGAATGCCAGAGAAAACCTTATCCATATGTATGATATGCAAGTCTGACCTATCATAAGATTCTTGAAGATTGTGATGGGTGATGGTTAAAAATATTAAGGAAAAGCCACAACTAAAAGGAGATGTTTTTATGTATAATCCTAGATAAGTAAGGATATTATTATCCTAATCCTTACAAACTTAACGAATTGCTGATGGATTTCCTAATCTATTTATAGCTTAATTATCATTTAAAGAATAAACAAAATTGAATGTCAAAGCTAGCATGCCAATAATTGATGTATTTCTATTGAATAAATCACAGTTTAAATACTTATAGTTTCAGAGGCAGATTAAAATCAGTTCTCATCTAAAACCCTCAGCATAATTTCATATCAGTAATTGTATTGTTTAATTATCATTTTATGATAATTGAGCAGCAGCCCTCATTACATGTACATAAAAAATTATCATGATAGCAATAAATGGATAATAAAAGATAATAATTGATAATAGACAACAGACAAAGAATGCAGATTTAAATAAAATGGTTCTTTCTCTTATTATGGTAAAATACGTTCAGGTTGACCAATTTTATGCTCAATGTTCAGTTTTACGACATTCTATTATGACCTTGGCTTTATAAATAAAATCAATAATCAGTGACAATAATATCTGAAAGATATCAGACCAGAATTTTGTATCCTGTCAATAATCAGAATTTTGAATTCTGTCAAGTATCAGAATTTTGTATCCTGCCAACAAGGTAAATTTTATCCTGCAACACATGAATAGCCACATACAACACATGTATAGCCACATACCACACATGTATAGTCACATACCACACATGTATAGCAACATACTATACATGTACAGCCATATACAACACATGTATAGCAATATACTATACATGTATAGCCATATACAACACCTGTATAGCAACATACTATACATGTAAAGCCATATACAACACATGTATAGTCACATACAACACATGTATAGTCACATACCACACATGTATAGCAACATACTATACATGTACAGCTATATACAACACATGTATAGCAACATAGTATACATGTATAGCCATATACAACAAATGTATAGCCACATACCACACATGTATAGTCACATACCACACATGTATAGCAACATACTATACATGTATAGCCATATACAATACATGCATAGCCATATATCACACATGTATAGCCATATACGTCACATGTATAGCCACATATCACACATGTATAGCCACATACACCACATGTATAGCCATATACAACACATGTATAGCCACACATAACACAGGTAAAACCACATACCACACATGTATAGCCTCATACAACACATGTATAGCCACATACAACACATGTATAGCCACACACTATACATGTATAGCCATATACAACACATGTATAGCCATATATAACACAGGTAAAATCACATACCACACATGTATAGCCACATACACCACATGTATAGCCACATACTACACATGTATAGCCATATACAACACATGTATAGCCATATATCACACATGTATGGCCACATACAACACATGTTTAATCTCATACAACACATGTTTATTCATATATAAACACATGCATAGCTGCACATATAACCTTATACACCACATGTATAGCTATGTGTATAGCTATGTATACAACATGTATAGCCATATACAACATATGTATAGCTACAAGGAACACATGTAAAGCCACATACAACACAAATATACAACCAAATACAATACATGTATGACCACATATATCGATCCTCATTACTCGATAAGATGGTTACATTGGGATAATAAAGTTTTTATGAACATTTATCATTAAAACCTATCGATTCTCTGCAATCTTTTCGACTTCTCCCCAATTCAACAAGTTAAAGATCATTCCAAGATTAAGTTTTGATTGATATACCTATTTAAACAGGTGTTTGTTTATTTTCAAAATCAGAACACACAAAATTGATCCAAATGTCAAACAGTCATCGGAGTCAATGATTTGTTCAATGGAATAAAGATTTTGTATTATCAGTCACTCACTTGCTTGTGAAGCATGGGTGGATCTTCTTGCCTTCAAGGGCCCTAACTCCCGTAAAACTAGTTCTTGGCCTGCTCGCCATGATGAAGTAGTGATGATGTCTGTAAACATAAATTTGATCAGTGCTAGGTAGAACACAGATTATAAACCAGCAATATCATAATGCTTCCTAGATATGTATATTCATTATTAATTACTTAAAATAAATTTTTTTCATACTGCATAATCTTACTGATGTGTAAATCATAATTATATTTAAAATTTAAAGCTGTATACCCTATGTTCGCTGGTAGAATGCATATTATGGGTTGATTTATTCTAAATTATTTTAAATATATAAATAAGCCTAAAACATATTAAAAAAGGACCCTTGCAAATATTGGGATCAAATTCGTCGTATTAAGTGAGATATGGCTGTCTAAAACACGATGTTTGTAAACAGAATGTTTACAACCAACTTATCACGTGATCTAATTCGGAAGCCGCCACATCATGGACACTGATGGAGGGCGAGGTAAATAAACTTGACGAGTAACTTTAAAAATCTGCAGTGAAGTCTGCTAAAGTTAGTATTTACTGAAATCGATTTCTTTTGGAGTCTCCCTTCCTCGTATTTGTTTTAATTAAACTGCGCATATGCGAAGTCAGGTCATGGTTGTATTTATGGAATACCCACTTTATTTACGAAGTATTTTCTTTTTATTTTGATATCTCCGAGGGTTTGAAGCAACAAAAGATGTTATTAACGCAAAGTTAATAACTTCAGCCATACGAGAAAAATACAGTTTTTGTTTTACATGCGCTAATTTTTGAAATTATACTGAATTGTAGGGTATACAACTTTAAACTCAAATCCACTGTGATGAATGAATTTCTCCAATACATGTTTTCGAGCAAAAATCACAATTACACAAAATATTTGTTCAGCATTACTTTCCAGATTTTACCATTTTGTTTACAATGGGTTAATTTTATTCCCAACAGAAATTTCACTGATTTTTCCCAAAATTTGTCTAAATTTAGTATTATGCAAATGCGACAAAAAATTCCCAAATGAAAAGGTACAGACACTTTGAAAAAAAAAAAAAAAATAATAAAAACCCAAAATACTGGTTTATAGTACATGTACTTTGGAATACAGCAAACTTTTATTTGTGACTACATTTACCTCTCTTGCTAACCTTCTGAGGACATACCATCAAACCATGAACGATATACCCAAATATCCATTCATCCCTAACAGTATGTTAGTTGTAAGAAATTTGGCACATTCTAAACAATAATACACTGTCACCTTGACCTCATAGATAGGACATTGGATAAGGGTCTTGACCCTTCCTCAAGGTCAGAACATTACAACACCTGCATTCTGTGCCTCAAGAAAAAAAATTCTAAACTGACCTTTTTCAAACAGGTGTAGACAGGCAAGATGATGAATGAACATTTCTTTACAAGAATGCACGATTAAGTTGTATTATTTATGATTTGGTATACATGTAATTTCAAAATTAGGCATGTAAAACAAAAACTGTATTTTACTCGCATGACTGAGGTTAATAACTTTATGTAAATAACAATTTTTGTTGCTTCAGACCCTCAGAGATAAAAGGAAAATATTTCGTAAATAAAGCAGGTATTCCATAAATACAACCATAACCTGACTTTGGGGATGCGCAGTTTAATCAAAACAAATAAGAAGAAGGGAGACTCCAAATGAAAACAATTTCAGTAAATACTAATTTTAGCATAATTGAATGAAGATTTTTTTAAGTTACTCTTCAAGTCCATTTCCCTCGCCCTCCATGATGTGGCTTCCGAATTAGATCATGTGATAACCGAAATATCCCTTCTCATTGAATATGCATAAGTTGGTTGTAAACATTCTGTTTACACACATCGCGATATGTACAGCCATATCTCACTTCATACGACGAAACTGATCACAACATTAGCAAGGGTCCTTTTTTAATATGTTTTATCAAAACAATTTAGAATTTACCTATAATATGCACTGAACAAGCGAACACAGGCTATACAGCTTTAAAACAAGAGGCCCAAGTGGGCCTATATCGCTCACCTGAGTACCTAGATTATCAGTCATGCATGAAGGAAGAATTCATTTATTTTTGCATTAATGTGACTAAGTCAACACAGATGTTGAAAATATGTCAAATTTTATTTCAGGCTAGAATAAAAAACAACACTTTTTTGCACATCCATTCAGGTGATTTTGATATTAAGCATTTCCTTTGTCTCTGCAAGAAGTCATTCAGGGCAACAAGTTAGTCATTTTCTTTAGGTGGGGCCTTTTGTTGACTGATTTCAAGTCTGGGTCATGAACAACAATTGTTTCAAATATTGTCCAGATCTAACTTAAAATTGCCTAATTTCATATGTTGAGTGTTGAGAAACATCTAAAAACTTATTTAGATGTGTAAAGAAATGAAAAAAAAATTTTGACCACAGCTGGATTTGAACCACTACTCTCCATATTTCAATTACCAAGTGGTATATGTACTATTGTGAGAACTGCTTTTTAGACATGGTGGCATTATCTGTTAACCAATTTGGATGAAATTTACCAAATTGATAGAGGACTTTTAGTACTTCATGTATTCCATGTTTCATTAAAATCTTTCATGTGGTATAACAGCAGAAGTGAAAAATGTGATTGAATTGTTCCTATACACCCTCATTTGGAAGTCTTAAAAAATTCATAGAAAATCCAAAAATTGAGATATTGACAAAATTCTTTCAAAGTAACAATCCTTACCATAATTATGATCACAATAGTCCATAAGAAATCATCATTATCAATTAACTAGGAAATATGACACTTTTTTCTGCATTGAATCACCAAGTCCAAAGAAATGTCGGAAAAAATTCTAAAATTTGATTTTGGAAGGGAACCAAAATGACAATACATCTTCACTCATCCCTCTAGATCATTTCTATGCATTCTGTTTGTCTCTGTATACAGCCCGTATGAAAAAGAATATTGTTAAACGAGGGAACTCTTTTGTGACCTACTCTTGACTATGGTGGCGCCACCTGTAAAGAGGTCTGGACGAAAACAACAGAATTTGAAGAGGATCATAAGTGACTTATTTCTACCAAGATTTATTAAAATCCTTCAAACAGTTTTGTAGAAAAAGTTGAAAATGTGAAAAATGGCCAAAACACCCCCCCCCCCCCCTTTTTTTTTTGGAAGTCTTAAACGTAAAATTCCTAATTTCATATGTTGAGTGTTGAGAAACATCTAAAAACTTATTTAGATGTGTAAAAAAAAAAAAAAAATTTTTTTGACCACAGCTGGATTTGAACCGCTACTCTCCATATTTCAATTACCAAGTGGTATATGTACCATTGTGAGACCTACTTTTAGACATGGTGGCATTATCTGTTAACCAATTTGGATGATCCGCACAAAAAACAAAACCTTTGAAAAGGACTATGAGTACTTGCATCCTACCCAGTTTTATCACAATCCTTCCAGTTGTTCTGTAGATCAAGTTGAAGATATGAAAAATTGTCCCCCCCCCCCCCCCCCTTTTCTTGGAAGTCTTAAAAAATTCATAAAAAATTCAAAAATCGAGATATTGAAAAAATTCCTTCGCACCAGCATTCCTTACCATAGAAATGATTAAATGAAACCAAATGAATGCATCAATGTTTACTAAAAGAAAATAATAACTCTTTAATGCATTAAAATAACAAAGTCCAAAATAAAAATGAAAAAACGTCAAAAATTTGATTTCGGAATGGAACCAAAAATATCAACACTTCTTCCCATATGCCTCTAAATCATTCCTATGCAGTCGGTTTGTCGCTGTATGCACCCGATCTGAATAAGAAGTTTGTCAAAGGAGGGTACCCTCTGTGACCTACTTTTGTCTGTGGTGGTGCCACCTGTTCATGGATCCTGACAAAGATGACCACATTTGTCGGGGACCTTGAGTATTTGATGCATGCCAAGTTTCATTGAATTCCAGCAAGTGGTTCCGAAGAAAAAGTTCAAACTGTGAAATGTTTACACCAATTATCCCACCCCCCTTTTTCTTGAAAGTCTTAAAAAATTCATAAAAAATCCAAAACATAAAATATTGAAAAATTTTCTTCGCAGTAGTATTTCTTACCATCAAAATGATCAAATTAAACCAAATTAATGCATCAATGTTTACTAAAAGAAAAAAAACCCTCTTTTCTGCATTAAAACTACCAAGTACAAAAAAACGTCAAAAAAACGTCAAAAATTTGATTTCGGAACGGAACCAAAAATAACAACACTTCTTCACACATCCCTCTAGATCATTCCTATGCATTCGGTTTGTCTCTGTATGCCCCCGGTCTGAAGAAAAAGTTTGTCAAAGGAGGGTACCCTCTTTGACCTACTTTTGCCTGTGGTGGCGCTACCTGTTGATGAATCCGGACGAAAAACAACAACACTTGTAGGGGACCATGAGTACTACATGCTTATCAAGTTTCATCAAATTCTGTTCAGTGGTTCTGGAGAAGAAGTCGAAAATGTGAAAAGTTAACGACGGACGACGGATGACTGACGACGGACGACAGACGACGGACGGACGACAGACGACGGACGACGGACAGTGATTGATCACAATAGCTCACTTGTGCCTTTGGCTCAGGTGAGCTAAAAATCATTACAATACCTTTTTGAGGTTTGTCTAGTTTCTTCACACCTCCGGCTACCACACGTGTCATTTTCTTAGGTTTGGGTTTGCATTCTACCTCAGTTTGTAATTCTACAATGGACAAGGGATAAATAACATCAAAATCAAGATGTACTCTAGTATTTCTACATCAGATAAAACTGTCATTGATAAGACATCATGATAACCACAGTGTAGAACTCCATGACATAAATATAACACTGACAACTGATGACATAAATATAACACTGACAATTGATGACATAAATATAACACTGACAATTGATGACATAAATATAACACTGACATTTGATTCATTTTTGTTTAACGTCACACTACAAATATTTCACGTATATGGTGACGGCATCTGCCTGATGCAGGGCATACAAATTTTGACCTTTGCAACGGACCCACCCGATTCAGTGAGGGATCTTTAATGTGCCATGCATACCACAACATGGGGCCTCTGTTTTTACTGTCTCATCCAAAAGACAGGACAACGGCATGACCAGAGCGGGACTCGAACCCCGGCCTCCCAATCATGAGGCGAGCATGATACCGACCACGCCGGATTTAACACTGATAATAATTATATATCAACATATTACAATATATAATGATACACAGTTGCCAGCCAAAATTCCCCAGAGCCATACAAAGTGAATAAAATGTAATCGTACATAAAATGAAATAATAAAATAAAATAAACAGTATGATACTGTGTCCAATATGTACATGTATTTTGATTTTAATCTATGCTGAAGTTTAAGAACAGTTGTCTCCCTCATTAATGATACATATGTTTATGTTTATAAGTTTATATATACATGTATATTACCTTGAGCCATGAGTTCTCCTCTCTTTTCTTGCAGTTTTAAAGCTGCTTTCTTCTTCTTCTCTCGTTTCCTCCAATCCATCACCTGAGGTGGCTTATAATCGGCAAACTTATACTTGACCTCAGCTTCACTGAACCCTGCAATCAACACACAATCTACGTTCACTGTAGCCTACACTGACTTGAGGAGTAATACAAACTCTTTCATCATTAAGAGGGGGATTAAGGAAGCATTGGCTAGTGATGAATCCAGAGGGTAACCGAATGTAGATGCCAACAATTAAGAGGATCCAAACCTGTGGCCTGTCATTAAATTGATGAAATATTGGGAGTTTTTAATAGATGGAAAGAATATCAAAGAAGAAATCAGATAGGTGGCACACCTAGGAATTAATGAGAGACTGACACCAAACTCAATATCAAAGATGCTTAAACCTATCAATTTACTAGGTGCAAGGAAAGAAGATAATGCTAAAAAGAACTGAAAAAATAAATCATTTACTAATTACCATGTACAAATCAAGACCAAAGTCAATTAAGATGGTATCTAGCTTCGTTTTATTTTTACACATACATGACCTTCAAAATTGGTATTATGTGGCAATTTAACTAACTAAAAGAACTAAAAACAAAGATGTGTTTGTGAAATACTGATGACCACAGATTACAGCTTAGTAAAATGTTAAAAGTTTTTTATATTAGCTTGATTGTTTATTGTTTTACGTCACTCCTAGATTACTTCACATATATGGTGGTGGCATCTACCTAATATTAGCATTGCATAGAAATTGCTACCTTTGCAATGGACCCACCCAAAGCAGTGAGGAATCTTTTACGTGCCACGTCTACCATGACATTGGACCTCGGTTTTCACTGTCCCGTCCCACCAGTGTGCCAAGGGCGGGAATCAGAACCTGGGACCCGTAGGTCACAAGTTGAGCACCTCATCCACTAGGCCACACCGGCTTGATATAAACAGACACACAGAAAGAGCAATGAGCATAATACTAAGAATGTAATGATACACCATATTACAATATATGGCAATACTGAAGCCATTATACAATACATGATAGAAGGATCTCGTTCTGGGAGGATGACAACAACACAACATCTATCACTCAAAAAGATATACCCAATGTTAAAATTTTTGAAACATAGGTCAAAGGTTATGGTCAAGGTCACAAGGTCAAAAATTATTGTACAGACAGAAAGGCCTTGCTACAAGGAATATGCATGTGAAATATGAAAGCCATATTTCTTACAGTTGAAAAGCTATGTGGAATGTTAAAGTTTTTTGCCACAGACAAATAGACACACAGACAGGCCAAAAACTAGATGCCCCCAAATATGTGATTGTAGGGGCATAAAAATTCAAAAATCAAAGGCTAAAATCAAAGTCAACTTACAACTATGAAGGTAGAATTATAATATCTCATTATCAATGACTAACTACATTGTACATAACAAATGAAGAGCAAAAGTTTACCATTACAATGGTTTGAGTACAACCAAATTAAACACTATAGACTGCTTATCATTCACAATGAACTACTTTCAATGTCAAAAGTTTTGATTACTTATAGGGTGGTGTGAATTATAAACCTAGATCACCTAGGATGGAGAATATAAAGAAAACAAACACAAAAGAGCACTGCACAGCCGCAAGACCACATTATATGTAAAAGCAGGTAAAACTGATCACAACCTGTCACTAAATAAACAATAATCTACTTTGCAATCATTTCGCCCAAAATGTAAACATTTAAACACCTAGTATAAGCATAAGTAATTTTTAACACAGCCTTATAATGAATGTGTTGTGGATAAATTACTGTCTTTATGATTCTAGAGCTTAAGAAATGTGTACCTGCATGCTACCTTCTCTGTTCTATAATGGAATTTCTATGAATTGTTTTTCCATCCTTTCCGTAATGTTTCTCAGTGTTTCCACACACTTCCCATAAACCCACTTTCCCCTCACTATCCCTGCAATATCAATTGATTACTGACATTTCCGTAATGTTTCTCAGTGTTTCCACACACTTCCCATAAACCCACTTTCCCCTCACTATCCCTGCAATATCAATTGATTTCTGACATTTCCGTAATGTTTCTCAGTGCTTCCACACACTTTCCATAAACCCACTTTCCCCTCACTATCCCTGCAACATCAGTTGATTACTGACCTTTCCATAATGTTTCTCAGTGTTTCCATACACTTCCCATAAACCCACTTTCCCCTCACTATCCATGCAATATCAAGTAATTACTGACCTTTGTATGTAGGGGCACTCGGCCCAGCTGCCACCTTCCTGACCCTGACATGACCTTCTGACCCAAGTGGAGGAGGAAGGTCATATGTGGGAGGCTGCAGAGGGTCATGATCATTGTGAAGGTGATGAAAGGGGGCAATGTCGTGGTTGTTCATATCACCTGATCCTCTCGGGTCATCATTGTCTACAAAACAGTTATATCAAAGTGAAAACATGGGCAGATGAATGTGAAATCTGTTAAAGGCAAATTTCATGAGGAAACTATAATCTCTGAAATAAAATATTCATGTAACACTAAACATACAACATGCTGTGAGTACAAAATGTGAACTGTTGTTCTAAGAAATGTTTAGAAAAATGCAGCTCCTGATACTATACCCTGAATGTGGTGTTATGTGGGGGTGAGTTCTGGGTTTTGTATCCCAAAAACACCATGTTATAGAGGGTGGTAAATTTAGTACCCTGTGAAGTATCTATGGTATAGGAGTGGTACTACCACATGATGTATCTACACTGGTTATAGAGGGTGGTAGTACCACATGAAGTATCTACACTGGTTATAGAGGGTGGTAGTACCACATGAAGTATCTACACTGGTTATAGGTGGTGGCAGCACCACATGTAGTATCTACACTCGTTATAGATGGTAGTAGCACCCTGTGATGTATCTGCATAGGTTTAGTGGAAGCCACATAAACTGCAGCAAACCAAACTAGTATGTCTACCTAAACACCTTAAGGTCACTATATCAGTCTATGGTATGGCAAGTGGACATCTCCATACATAGATCTTTATATCAAGTAGACAGTCAAATCTAACACTTCCTGGCCTGATCAATTCTGAATTTCTCATTGTTCGCATAGAGACTCCTAATGGCTTTATCTGTTTATACGTGTACAGAATGTAATCACCTTGTTTCGATTCCCTTCAAGGTTTAATGATTAAAGTTTTCAATATCAAATACTGTTTAAAAACCAGAACTTACATTATTTGATTGGATTATAGGGAACAAGATAGGAGAATTTCTTTTTCTTTATGCGTCAACAAAAGAGTAAATGTATAGTATAAAATGAGTGTTTTAACGGCAGTATATCAATAATTCTATTATATCATAATATAATACAATACATGTTATATTATTAACATTATATTGTATTATACCCGTTCCTGTCTTTATGTCTTTCTCGCTGTACAATTGTTCCAAGACGTTGCAAGATACACTAGTTGCATATTATTTCTTTATCACTTCTGTCTCACTCGTATTTAGAGAAACATTATGAAAAAAACTTTCTACTTCACAGATGATTAAAAATACAACCCATTCCCATTTATTGATTTCGGATAGCCAAGAAGACAATGGTACAAGCTGAATTGTTCTGTCGTCGATCCAAGATAACAAACAGAATATAATTCAAAAAGTTTTGTTTCTTTGCCGAAATGGGTCCCCAACCCCGGATTCGCCAATGATTTTATACACGTATGTACATCTTTACGGTGCTGTTTTGACGTCATGACTACGCCACAATCTGTTTGGAATTCCATGGAATCCCACAGTCTGTATGTCAACAGTCGTAGGCGAGATGCGTCCACCTCGCTTCACTTTCAAAGATCAGAAATTGAATATATTCAAAACTAGTGTCATTATAATTTTGCCTTTAAAGTTGACGGCATCAATTATAAATACATTAAATTTAATCATTCGTAAGATCTGATCAGAGCAATACTATGTCACCCGTCAACACTCGTTTGTCCAATAAACGCATTATAAGACAGAAGTCATGAAAAAGCATTCTCAGTACTTGTGTACTGATTTGTGATGCATGTCAAACACATTTCTTTCATTTAATTAACGGCTTCGTCGATGTCCTTATTTCGACTTGGGCGTCATCGTTTCGAAGTTCACCGATATTTTAACTGTTTGTGTAATTTTTTTTATTGTAATTACAAAAGGTTATATGTCCAGATTTTCCCCGATTACTGGTGCACTATATTCCCTCCTTGTGAGATAAACACGTTCTTTGCTAGAAAATATATGCTTTAAGAAACGACTGTAATCTACCATTACTAACTGTATAAAACAAGCGACTGTATTAAGACCATATTTCCACAGTACAGTCCTTTTCTGTCCATGTTCTTGAAAATGGCAAGATATTAGATTATGCTTCAAAGCTGACACAGCACGTGAGACACTATAAAATTGAACATGAAGTAGCAGTACAAGTTTATAAAATGGATTATCTCATGAGCAAATTAATATGTTGGGCAAAATTCCTTCAAAGATCGGGTATGGATGTCGACTGATGCCGAGGATGTCGAGAAACAGTATGAATATTACAAGGGACAATATGATATCACAAAGAAATGTGATGTCAATGAAAAAAATGTGAAGGTCGGTGTAGAACATACGTTTACGAAAAATAAGGATCAAATATAGGATGGATGGTCTTAGTAAGTCAATGAAAGTTGATTGATTGATTGATTGAATATTGTTTTACGTCACCCCACGATTTTATCACGTATATGATGACGGTATCTGCCTGATGACGTTTGCAATGGACCCACCCAAAGCAGCAAGGGACTTTTTATGTGCCACGCCTACCGTCACGCGGGACCTTGCTTTTTACTGTCACATTCGAAAGACAGAACACCGGTGCGCCCAGGGCGGGAGTCGAACCCGGGACCTCTGGATCACAAACAGAGCACCTTGTCCACCAGGCCACACCGGCTTCAAAGAAAAGTTGAAGGTGTCAAGAGAAAAATGAAAATGGCAAAGATGGGCGGTGACATACAAAATGAGAATGTCGAAAGAGGTTGATGATTTTCTGGAATTACATCTCTGTGGTGATTTAATTGGCGATTACAAAATCTCTGACACTGATCTCGAAAGTAACTGATAATATTCATGTCGAAGATAAATAACACATAGTATGCACTCTCTAATCCGATGTCCCAGAAAAATGTCGATACAGATTTCTTCGCTGCATTCTATAATTGCATCTAACATTAATAAGGAGAAATCAGATGGAAATCATTTCTCCGCAAATTGCCCCAGAATGAAGCAGTCAAGTGAATCACAAATAGCAGCACGTTATACCCATACGACGGTACATTTATTGTCCTATACATGTCAATGATACAGCAACGTCGACCAGAATACTACATTATACGATATCATTTATTAGTATTGGCATTCTAGTGGGGCGAGAAGGAAATTACAATTATTAAAATCTGCTACATAATTGTTCCTTCCTTGGTTATCGAGGATTACATAATATTCTTGGCTTCATTCCTTCTAATTAATTACGGCTTCAAGTCTTCTGATTATTTTACGATTTTCATAGAACAGTCAACGTACACATTAAGCATATAACGTATGTTCTCTATACTATTGTATATTTTCGCGTTTCCACACGCTGAATGGTTGTGATTTTTGAAGAAAAAAATGCTTTCAATCATTGGCAATCTATAATAAGAAGAAGGCAGTCATACGTGGAAATAGGAAAAGAAAATTGGCATATATTTAATAACTTAAATCATATGTGGTCTATATAAAGCCAAATCTCCCGACTCCTATAGATAAATATATTTAAATAACTTGCATAATTGTATGGAAAAAAAAGCCCACCAAGTTAAATGGACTCTTAAAATGAAGATATATGTGTATCTCGCCAACGCATCTCTAAAAATAAGACATGCATAGATATTACTAGTATTCAGAGTGGTGCAGTTTTAATTTTGTTTTGCATTCATATATAGAAAGAATATGAAATTTAAAAGTTTAAATGGTGTAATATGGGACCGTAATGTTGGACGATCAGCCGCGACAAAGCGCCCACTGTAAAGGCCAGTACATATTTCAGATACTTATCACTTGTTACATTGCTCCCTAGATAATTCAGATATTGTTCCTAGTTCAACAGCTTCTCATTTAATTTATATAACCGAGGTTTTACGCAACACTGGGGATGAATGGGGAGATTCCTTAGTGAACCACCGTAGACATATAGGACGCGGTGGCTCATCAGGTGGTAACACTATGGTCAATCAGAGATCCATGGCCACACCCTCATACAACCACCTAAGATACCACGCTGTAAAACCCTTAGCAGATTATTCTCGTAGTCGGACATCCGTGTATTTGAGAACGAACATTCGGAACATTTGGTGTAAAGCATCGGACTTATCATAGAGAACAATGCGTATTCCTGGAGGAATTTTGGTAAAATAAATGATTAAGATATTTCATCATACAAACAAGTAAATTTTGAATATATGTATTACGCATTTTCGGATTGTATTTTATGAGAAAACCCCCTTTAGAAGTTATACAGATGAACTCAAAGTTGTAATGTCGCTTATGATAAACCCCGAGTTTTATTCCCAAGCGTCCTAACCAGATTCCTCCTCGGGTATCTAAATAGACCAATATAGACAGCGATGTCATGCCGAATTGGAGGATGTACAATGTATCCGAACAATACATGCTGAATTACATACGAACATTTCTCACGTATCTACACGCACATGAAACATTTCATGTTTTCTGTTACAGGGTTACGCCACTGTAGAAGGCATAAGAGGCGTCACATCGTAGGCTGGCGTGGTGTTTGCACAAGGTGGCGATATGCATCTAGGCCTCTTTAAAAGGGTAATAAAAAGTGGGTTTAATTCCCTGTCTCATACCCATCATATACGATCTACCCTATCTACGTTTCATTTGGTAAACACTGGCACATTGTTCACTACAGACACACCCACAACTATATCCTTCATAGATACGACACCTATAATATGTGTAAAACCTTTCACTATATCCGGTAAAAAACCCGAGGATGCTTTCAATATATCTGATAAACAGAGGAAATTGTATTTCTCTATATTCATATTATGCTTGCCCATCGCAAGGTATACTTCTGCAAAGAACGTTTTTAACTGATTACGTGAAATACTGAGGTCTAATATGCAGTCTGTGCGAACAGTGCAATATTGTTTCCCTACATGTTCGTACAACTCTCCCCAAGTTCCGTCTGCATTCTTCAAACGGGACAATAGTTCAGCATTCAATACACATAATTTTTAAATATCGCCATCTCCTCAACTGAACACATGCATAGAATGTTAAACAATGAATTAACACCCATTTCATCCTTTGCAGGTATTTCGTTTATGTATTTTTGTCACATGCTGCCATGTTACAAGAAGCTTCTGTAACCCATTATATTAGAGCCTATGTCTTAGTGGCCAGAAAACACGCTGTTAACGAATTGCCTAACATAATTATTACAACCATTACCTACTGCAATTAACTGCATAAGATAGGATCATGTTACCTGCATCACGGCGAGACATTGGGTACTCAGTATCCACACCCACGCCGGACAAACACACGCACACAAATCCTGTGCCTACTGCAAACCGATATATCCATTAATATAACTCCTGCGACGTGGAACATATTTTGATGTTTGCTATACTGTTAAAGGGTCCAATACTGCACAAAGCGTCCAAGTGAATTTAAAATCACACAGAATAAAACGGTCAAATCTTTCATAAAAAAAACTGTCACTATGTCCCCGCCTACAACGCGAAGAAAACGCGAAATGGGCAATATTACACTCTCAATCAAACATTTACTCCAGCATACTAAAAAAACCTTGAAATACAATTATCAGTAAGTAAATACGTGTTCAATTTAAATTCCTGGCCTTAAGAACAATGTCAATAACAGTATTGGTATACGTAGAGAAGAATAAATGTACTGTAGGATTTTGGCACACAGACCAGGCTAGTATACGACCTTCGAAGCGGTTCACTCGAGTAGTTGCTAATGCATGTTTGGATACAAATTTTCCACGCTTCAATAACTTACATAATGCGAAGTACGACTCTGAATGACCAACACAAAAGACAGTTTGATCTATCTATTGTTAACACTAAAACATTCATAGATAGCCCACAAAATAACGATTGGATTACCTTGGCAAGCAGACCTCGAAAGAACGGTTGATACACCCTGCTAACACAGTGAAGTTAGCAAATCATATCTACAAGAATATTGAATAATCGACCATATCTAGGTCGATCAGTCTCGAGATGTTCCGGAATTCGACTCCCGTATTGGTCATTCTATTATCGGACTGAAATATATGGGTTTTCCCCTAATCCCAAAGATTACCACACTATTGGAAAATGTAATTTTTCAGAAGATAAATGTCTCTATATATAAAATAAAATGGGCGACTATAAATGAAGAAATTATGTCTTACCCATCGTATCTACATCATATTAGCTACAAGGAAATGCAATAACTGTCCACAGAAGTCCAATACCTGCCGAACAATATTTCACGGGTTTCATTCACTGTATAGTATGCATTCGTCCCCTTTTCAACAACGAAATCGCTTAATCCAACAATTTTCGATTCTAGTACGTTTGTTTCTTTCACTTTCTCCGCTGGCAGTTATCTATTAATAGCTCAATACCTAATAAATATATCGTATAATAGCTTAATTTATTCAACAAATACCTATACAATTCTACTTCATTTTCATGTCTTATTAAATTTTCTGCGACGAAATTTCTTTTGATCGACAGAGAAAGAAAACTAAACCCAACTTAATATTCAGGACAATCGGGTAGCGGAAACCGACGTCAATCTGGGTCACTTTACTTTCTACGCCCTATTTTTTCCCTTCAACCTGGGAGAGATTGAATTCAAAATTAGAATCCAAAATACTAGTGTATAATTCTAAATGTAAATAATTTTAAGAGTATATTAATAACCATAAAGTGGCTACGATGTTTTCTTTTCAGAGCAGTTTGCAATAAAATGACAACCCCTTGATCACTTAGATTCCTGCTTCCATCCAGCCAATATCATTCTGGTTAAGTTAGAACATAATCAAATCCATTCATACCCATGAAAGTTTACCGATTATTTATTCCCCTAATATGGTATACAATGTGACCGGATTCCCACCACTCTTGCTATGGACATGCAGTAATTCTGCTAAAAATAGCTTTCGCCGAGTCTAGATTTATTGGAGTTACCTCCCGTAGTCAGCCATATTTGGGGTCAAACAAGAGATTTTTACTCACAATATTACCAATTTTAAGACCTTTGTTTGGAGAGGGTTTTAATAATTTTGCACCAAGATTTATCACTTTTTGTTATTTACTGTATTCGGCTTAGTCTGCCTTCCCACTACACGCCGCACTTGGCCGTGCCAGGTTTCAGTTCCTTGAAAGATGTAATTGTAAATCAATTATCTCCTTCGACACACTGAATGTTGAGATAAATATATAAAACAATTGCTGATGTGAAAAAAGATTAAAAACTTAAGAAGTGTTTCCTCTTCCTTACTCAGTTATTTTTAAAATCTTTTATGCAAGTGTTAGAGCACAGAAATAACCAAGTTTAAAAGCTGGAAAGGGGATGGTTGACTAATCGCTGTCCTGAACCTTGCACCATGATTATAATGTATATTAATATCATACTTGGTATATGTTTTAAAGTGTGATATCTTTGATGTGGATTCTATTTATTTGACTCAAGAGCATACAATACGTCTTCGGATGGGAAATAATGACACAGACTGGTACTGAAAGTTTTCTGAAAGAGGTGCGGAATTACGGGGGGTAGGAGAAATGTTAAACAAAAAGTTTAAAAATAAAATTAAAAATTAAGTTAGTTTAAGCTATACTACAAGAAGCCAGAAAGAGGTGTTTGGAGCTGGAATAACCAAAAGCATCAGCAGAGAACATTCTGTTATAACTATAATTTTATAGTCTGTGTATTGTTGCAAAAGCTCTTATCGTGTCTATCCATCACTGTAGCTATGTGGCTGACATATCTTTTTTTTAAAACGTTTCTCACTTCATGAATATTTAAAACCTATGTGCCTATCCCGAACTGCGTTAATTGTATTAATTGATTTGAGAATAATTTTTGTTTACTGTGAAACAATCCGTCTAACTATGAAATATTGATAGATATCGATACAACAATTTCATCAGGAGAAAAGAATATAATGGAAACAATCTATGAACTGTAGAAAACTTTTATCACTGCATCGTATCGCATTACAATCAACGCGTCATCAGATTCCTTTATATCAAGAATGTGCTGGTTGCCCTCTCGCTACAATCGTTCTGGTCAACATATCTAGTCTACAAGAAGCCATATAGCGGTGTTTGGTGCTGGAATAACCGAAAGGACCAGCAGAGAACATTCTGTTATAACCATATAGTCCCTTACATTATGAATGGTCCTGCCCCCCCCCCCCCACCCGCCTTTTTATGGCAATGAAATCGTTACATATCAAGTCCCCTTATATCACGAATAGTTCTGTTGGTCCCTTATGGTATTGAGATGAACGAATCAAGTCCCCTTATATCGTGAATGGTTCTGATGGCCCCTTGTAGTAATACAATCGTTCAGACCAATACATCAAGTCCCCTAATATCATGAATAGTTCTTGTGGTCCCTTATGTCATTGCAGTCGTTGGGACGAACGAATCAAGTCCCTTATATCATGAATAGTTCTTGAGACCCCTTATGGTATTGATATGAACGAATCAAGTCCCCTTATATCGTGAACAATCGTGCAGATCAATACATCAAGTCCCCTTATATCATGAATGAGTTCTTGGGGTCCCTTATGGTTATTGGTTATACATTACAAGACAACAATCATATATTTATCGTCTGCACGGTCACAAACGCGTACAAAATAAATGGTTAAATTTAATTTATTTGATTAAAATAAGTAACAAGTCAATAGTTATAATGTTTACGTACAATGGCGTTTTAAAAACCAATATGTAATATTGGTTTTACATCGATTTCTAAAATTTACAACCAGTTTACTTTGATAGATAGATAGATAGATCATTATCAGGTGAGCTGATCTACAATGCTTTATTTTTTTCAGTTCACAATATATTTGAGCATTTAATATTATCTTTATACCAAAATTTAAAACAAACAATAATTCCTCTCACCTGCAATTTCGAATTCCAATGACACAGTTCCATATTACAAAGAAAAACAGAAATTTTCGTCATTTTCATACAATAAAAACGATGCAGTGCTCACCTTCATGGAAAAAATCTCAGTTCACTATATAACGTAGTTTCTAGCGTGCATTATTAGATAAAGCTCAACACACCATATACCACTTTTCAAAACGAACAAAATATGACAGATCTAAAATACCATAAACCCAGATAAAGACCCATAAAATATATAACCCGCACTTCATAACAGCACGGCCCGGTCCAAGATTTAAAGGCACGGTGTGTTGTCACATATTTTCTTTCATGGAGCTGTATCACTCGGCTGTCATATATGCACATATCTTAAGTATGCATACTAGCAATCTAGGCAATATCCAAACAATTACTCATGTATTGTTTCTAAAACTAACCTAGCAATATCGAAAAGGCATTTAGATTTCTGTATCACTGTCTTTCAAACCATACGAACTAAAACTTATAAATTCTCTACTTACCTTTTGCTTTTTCTTGTTGTTTCCTAATTGTTGCTTTTAATCTTGCCAAGCCATCTGCAAAACAGAATTACGTTGTGTATTTATCCGCTCTATCTGATACCAGTTCATATTAATGTTTATATTTCTGTCCAAAACTTTTTTTCCCTTTATTATTACTTTTTCTTTCAAAAGCAGGATTTCAATGCTTTAAATGCTGTATTCGCAAACCCCTAGGCTAAATTATCAGAACAGTTTACAAAACATGTACATATATAAGTATAAAGCATCGCACGCTATCTTAACTTTTCTTTATAGAGAAGTTTACAGCATAATAAGTCTATCACAAACCAATGGAATTCATTACAGGTCTTAGTGCCATACTTATCAATGTCGAGCTTAGCATTCAGATAGCGTATCCAAATGTCTGCCTTCAAACGTATTCCATTCATTCCTTTTTCGTACCAGATACGATTTCTAATATCTCATTGCTGCCGATGCAATGACAGTGATATCGAATGCTTACATTTGAACAATAAAATATTGGAATATTACCAATCAAATATATTTAGATATTGACAGGTGCATTGAAACTGGGACGTATATATTTAGTAATTCATGTCTAAGTATCTGATTTTATAGTCAGTGACGGGGAGAAGGGATGCGCCCTCCTCCTCCAGTACTAGCGATACAAGGTGTTGTCCTTTACCTTCATTGTAAGCATATTCTGTTTAAAATCGACAAATTGCTTCTGAAACTTGAAAACCAGTTGGTTGGGAAAACTGATCGAGAGACCAGAGCGATAAATGTGTAACACTGGAGCTTTCATCGGTACAAATTCAATGTCAAATTCATACCAGAACACTTAAAGTACAAAATGAAAATGTACTGAAGTTACTTGAACTTGATAAAGGTACTCGGTGACGTAACAAATGCTACCTTATATACAGATCATTTTAATCAACAAATAACGTGACAAAGGAGAATGATCATATACCCACACAAAATGTACATGTATATTGCATATGAATAAACACCAAACACTTTTAGTTTGTACCTAAACCAGTTCGTGGTTAAGTAATTATCAGTCATAAGAAACAAACGATTTACATTTAGATTGATCCATATTTTAAAACAGCGGTCTATCGGAGACCGACCTGATAGCTAGTGGCACAGCGGTCTATCGGAGACCGACCTGATAGCTAGTGACACAGCGGTCTATCAGAGACAAACCTGATAGCTAGGACTATCGGTAATCGACCTGATAGCTAGTGACACAGCGGTCTATCGGCGACCGACCTGATAGCTCGTAACAGCGGTCTATAGGTTATCGATATGATAGCTAGAACTAAGTGAGACCGACCGCATGGCTAATAATTCAATGACAAACATATTTTTTCCTCTTACAAAATCAACTATTACAAAATTGCAAATAGGCTAAGCATCTTGGGACACAGATATCCGAAAACACAAAAAAAGAAATGTTTTTAATAAATTATACGCAAATCTTTATTCAAAACCCTTCGCCTCGATTCCAACTTTTGAATGAATTTGCTGCAATGCCACCCGTATATTTGTTTTAAAAATAGAACTTTCGTGCATTTCACAATATAAACACATCGCACTCTAAACCATCAAACATTCGTGACAAAATGAATGAAATATATAGATGAATATATACAATGTGTACAGGCTGGGTAATAACTCCAACTTGATATGGTCTTTGAGTAATTTATATATGCCAGGTTTGCCAGTCTGTATGTATCAATATCCTTATGTTATAGCACCTGTAAATTGATTAAAATATATCACGATCGCATTTCTACGAATACTTACAAGATAATGCCATACAAGAATTAAATTATCACGGCAGGGAAGCGGAGACATGGAGCTACCATTATTTACATACATACACGAATTCATTCAATAGATATTCGATATAGCCTTCCTTGGAGTGATTGGAATACAATGTTTCACTGCATCTGAGCTTTCTCAATATCAAAGCATAATCAACTGCCAGCATGTAACAGTGCACACAATGCTGTGTTAATATCGACGGCAATTGTCTATGTCTATTGTGTCAAGTCGGGAGAATCTCGCGCCCTTCATCAGACATGCTCTTTTTTACCAGTGGCGGTTTAGAGGGGCACATAAAATGGCTGAGTATTTTGGCTAATACCTGACTTTCACATGTGGGCCCCCTTTTTAGAAATCCTGGATCCGCCACTGTTTATGTGACAAAACCAAATACCAACCGGCGAGATGTGTGTTACATCATTTTCAGTGTGTCCGAAACCCACCTGACCGCCTGACATTTCTGGTAAAAACTGGCTCAGTCAGGTTAAAGTTTCCCTATCATTTTATTGACATATGAAACTTTACAAAACAAATGTAATGTAAAACCCCACATACTGCATTACAGTGAAGCTTTATATATAGTAAGCTCAACTATTTAACAAAATACGCCTTCAAATGAATCAAGTTTTGCGAACATACGACTTGGGACGTATCGAACTTTTCTTTCTGTTAGTTAATCCATCTCATAGGCCACTCGGACTCGCAGAGAAAAATAGTTATTGTTTTAGACTCCTAGGAATTTCTGTCACAACCCTTAAAATCACAACACTCCTCTTATGGATTGATCTGTTCGATTGAAACAACAAAATGTCAATATTGTAATGTTCAAATCCCATATCAAATATCTGAACTAAATCATATAGATTATAGATACTGCCCTCTAACCTGGCATGTCCAAGCCTTTGGGTTTTCTTTTTCTTTTCTTCTTTTTCACACTGATTTAAAACGTTTCCTGTGACGTCTAAAATAATTAAATCAGTAATTTTTGATATGCAAACCATGGTCAAAACTGATATACAACTAAAGGGATTCGCTGTGCCAAGCAAAGATTGTACATGTACGTTATCAAAGTACATGGCCGTACAAAGAATGGCAGATACTCGGTAGCTCACCGAGACTAAAGTTTGTATGCGATACGGAAACAAAGATCTGGACTACAAAACAGCACACTCTTTATCACCATTCATACAGCCCAAATTAGGGGGGGGGGGGGGGGTTCACACATCACACCCTGATAACTGGCCTTTGTTAGGTGGGTTGCGAGTTCACGAAAAAAAGTTAAAAATGCACTGTATCAATAGCACGAGTGAAACATAACACAAGATAAACCAATTTTAGTATCATTTATCTGACCATTCGGTTCCGGTGAGCCTGAAGTTTCAAAACGTTGTAAATCAAATCCACAATAACATTACCTAAATTTTGGGGTAGAATAACACAATCGAGTTTAAAGATTGTAGACCCCATTCAATAAAAACTTTTCCGATGATAATATGATAGAGGGAATGGGTCAAACAATCAATATATTGAGCTGCAAGAGTCAAATGAGATCTGGGCTAAATACACCAAGTACAAGTTAATCTAGCGTCCTCTGAACTCTCTGGATCCTATGTTGAATTAAGTCAACAGGATAGGCTGACTGATTAATTCTAAATCAATAACGAACGTTTTATTTGTGATTTCTGACAACTTCATGTCATGGGCGTGTCTAAATGACGAAGTGGCCATACTCGACATGTCCCAAGTATCTAAGTGCTAAGTAACCCAACGCGACATGCCCTAAGTCTGTAAGTGATGTAGTGACTGTACTCGACATGTCCTAGGTCTGTAAGTGATGTAGTGACTCTACTCGACATATCATAGGTCTGTAAGTGATGTAGCGACTCTACTCGACATGTCTTTGGTATCTAGGAGATGTTATGACCCTATTCGACATGTCCCAGGTATGTAAGCGATGTAAAGACCATACCCGACATATCCTTGGTATGTAACCCTGCTTGACATGTCCTAGATACCCGAGTGATGTAGTGACCCAATGTCAAAAGTCCTAGGTGTCTAAGTGATGTAAAGACCATACCCGACATAACCTTGGTATGTAACCCTGCTTGACATGTCCTAGATACCCGAGTGATGTAGTGACCTAATGTCACAAGTCCTAGGTGTCTAAGTGATGTAACCACCATAGAACTTATTGGCGAACCCGTGTAAATGAAGATGAAAGGTATCACTTGGGTGTATCAAAGGAAGACTGCACCAAACAGCACTTATTGGCGCACCCTTGTAAATACCAAGAATATACAATAATTACTCAGCGTAAGATAGCTCCCTTTACTTTCAACGTTTGTTAATAAAACTATATGAATACATTTGTAAGATTTCAATGCTTGCCATCGAATGTCTTCTTCCGAATTCAAAATACTCGAACTCGTTTGTTGCTTCCATCTCATCCCTTCCAATCTGAATCTGCAACATCAAATCCTAGTTATGGCATGACAGTCGTTATAGAGGATACCAAAATGGTGGATGGGGGACAGGTATGTGTGCGTTCACAGTAAGTGAATGAACTTTGACCTCGTCATATTTTTCCCATGCAAATCGACAGTTCTACTAGTACTTGACTTCGTTATCAAGCACCTTCTCTCACTATATTCACTGCATAACAAATCATAAAGCAATGCCATAGCTAAAACAAACAAATACCTCGCAATACAAACGCTATGTGTTCTCAAGAAACAATTACAAGTAATAGAATACCGATCCAATATTGACTGCACACTTGACATGGACACCAATGTGATGATAAAGAAATATTGAGGGACATATATATCCATATCGACTGATCAAAACTGCATGAAATCTCAAGTCAAGTCAATGGACGTGTAAGTGTTAACACAGTGAACGCTGGGCCACATTTCAACGACTACACATGAAGAGAGCAAGCAAGACTTGGGATTCTCCCTACCAACTGATCAAATAGAAGCACATCAAAGTATGTCATGTCCACTTCTCACTTAACTGCTTTGATTTACGACTTACAATACTATTGTTGAGGAGGCATACAATGAACAACATATTTTTGTGGGCTATTTTTCATATGTTTCAACAACTTGGAGATGTCCTTTAAAGTGTAATGACACTTCAAAGTACAATTTCCACACAGCTGGTATCACAATGCGGCTACGCTGATCCATAGGATCTGAATGACGAATTGCTCTGTCCCTGTACGATTAATACTGAATACCAATAAAATTGTAGATTATTCGATAGCACCATACGGGGTGGATATCACCTGAATGTTTGCTATATCCACTGAGGCTTCTTAAAATGAAAAAAAAAAAATCATCGCCATAACTAAATACTATGGTGATAACCAAACACACATAAACAGCAAGTCGATCAAGGACAATGTTATATTAAAAAGTTTAAAACATATACGGGTTTAACAGACTTTAAAAAAAGTTGTTTAAGATAATGTTTAATGTAACAGCATCATTAAAGAGAAGTGTTCCGTGGAACTGACAAGTCGCCCGTGAAAGTGGCTGAAACAGCCGTGACAGACGGACAATCACCACAGACGACTTCTTTATTTCTAATGTTGTTGAAATTTATTAAAAACACACAAATTTGCAATATCTGAACTTCGTGTGATTCTTAATATTCATCACTAAGGGATCCCGAAAACTGTAGACCTCGACTGGATAACTCGAGACACGAACTTAACTAAAGGTGTAACATGACGACTCAGCATGAAAACTGGAAACCTAGACTGGATAGCTCCAGACACGAACTTAACTAAAAGTGTAACATGACGACTCAGAATGAAAACTGGAAACCTAGACTGGATAACTCCTGACACGAACTTAACTAAAGGTGTAACATGACGACTCAGCATGAAAACTGGAAACCTAGACTGGATAGCTCCAGACACGAACTTAACTAAAGATGTAACATGACGACTCAGCATGAAAACTGGAAACCTAGACTGGATAGCTCCAGACACGAACTTAACTAAAGGTGATACATGACGACCCACCAAGCAAAATGGCTTTCACTACACTACTACTACTACTGCTACTTGTTCTTGTGAACTAAGTCTGAAACTGCTCTTCCATATCTGTCTAGTATTTTACTTTTTCATTTGTAAAAGAGGAAATTCCCGCCGCAATTCTGACTGCAATGTAAATGTAATATTCCAGTTATATATAGATATATGCAGTGAATGTCTGACAGAGAATCCCTCCTGAGCTTATGCAAAGAGATCTCGTGATGAACTTTTGTTTACATTGACCACTGGTTGTGGTCAATGTAAAATGACAAAGGAAACGGACTTCGGAAAACATCACCGAACTGGTACATTGGCCATTACACTTTTATCGATCACTAACCGGATACAAAGTACATTGGCCTTCACACTTCCACTTACCAAATACACTAACCTCCACTCTTCCATAGACCTTCAGCAGGTACACTGGCCATCACATTCCCAATGACCACTGCCACTGACCAGGCACACTAGCCTTCACAAATCCACCGACCCTCAACAGGTACCATGGCCATCACGCTCCCTATGACCACTGACCTGGTGCACTAGCCTTCACACTTCCATCGACCTTCAGCATAAACAATGGCCATCACACTCCCAAATGACCACTGCCCAGATACACTGGCCTCCACACTTCTAACGACCTTCAGCTCATATAATAGGCATCATACTCCCAATGACCACTGGCCAGATACACTGACCTTCACACTTCTACCGACCTTCAGCAGGTACAATGACCATCACTCCCACCGGCCACTGACTGGATATATTGGCCTTTATCGCCTCACCGACCACTGACCAGATACACTGGCCTTCACACTACACTCCCATCGGCCACTGACGGGTACACTGGCCATCACATTTCCACCGACCTTTGGTAGATTCACTGGACTCTTCGCTCCCATCAAGCATTGACCAGATACATAAACCTTCACGCTCCCACCAACCAGCTACACTGGGCTTTGCAATCCCACCGACCGGGATATTGGTGAAGTGATTCTATAATGTATGTGTCACATGTCAGTTGGGACATGATAAAATGTGGGAAGTCACAAATTCCAGAGCATTTAACACCCCCTGCTTTACACGCAAACACGTGACACTTGATATAAACCTAGACAACACGTGTAAGACATGCATAAAACCATGTTGTATCGACACCCTGATCCCTGAAGTTTGGCTTCCATTCAGAGTGCATCGTGGTTTCTTCATAAGTCAAACGAAGCTAATCCGAGCAATGCATTTAAATCGCGCAGACTGGGTTCGACATCGTAACATGTTGGCAGCCTGCCCCAAGTGTTTAGACCTAGTCCCGAACTGTATCGACATCGCTTGATAGAAACAGCAAGGTAGTGCAGGATCTCCTTATCAAGAATGTGAAAAATTTCAAATTAATGGATGGCGCGTACTAAACAATGCAATGCCTTTCAGTTAAAGTTTCGATCTGTTGCTTGAAAGATTGATACAACCAACTTGGCCGCTTTCAGAGAACCTGTATTTACGCAATTACTCCTTTGCCAAGATTACAATCAACAAACTACCAATAGGTATATTATATCTCGAGCTTCGCAAATACTGTATCAAGTTTTTAAAACAAACCATTCTGTATTAGAATAAACGCAGACTTCTCTTTACGGTCAATGACTGGCAAGAAAGATATTTTCATTGACATGTTTACTCCATTTGTTTGTCTGATTCTTGTTTCACGTCACAGCACCATTACTGCAGTTACATAGTGACGGCTGTTTATTCTAACTTCCATTTTGTAACAAACTGATGAGCCACGGTTACTAGACAAGAGACATCGCAGTCCACGATGACCATAAGGCATAACATATCCCCGATGGGAATCTGATTATGAAATTATGACATCTACATGTATCAATATCTAACTACAAAACTCGAGTCATTAGTATTCTAGGTTTTTTAAAAGTCAAGAGATCCCCCACGGCCACGTTTCTGTATTATTTCACAGAAAACCCACGAGAGTTCCTTAACTAGAGAGTACTGCTTGCTCAGATAACACTGTTTTGATCACCATGATACTTGTTTGTCAATGCATGAAACGAATGTGATATTGCTGCTATTTTCTTTCAGTTTCAGAGATTTAGGGGATGACAACTAGACGGACACACAGCAGCCTTGCTACAAAATCTCAGCAAACTGTGCAAAAGGAATAACGGAAAACATAATGCTGAGATATAGCATCAAGCTCTTCAAGATGACCTAAACTGCTAAAGGACAAATTAAGCTGTTTATGCTGACCTCAGAGGCAACATTAAGTTCATGATGACCTAAGAGACAACTCTCAGCTCGCTAGACACAGCATTAAACCCTTCGTGGAATTTCATGCTGACCATGAGAAAAATAAAGCTCTACATGCCGACCTATGTAACAACATCAAGCTCTACATCCTGAACTTAGACACAACATCAAACTTTTCTAACTGAACCAAATGACATCAAGCTCATTAAGTTGACGTTAGTGACAACATCAAAATTCTTCAAGTTGACCTTAGAAACAAAATCAAGTTCTTCAAATTGACCTAAGCGACATCATCAAGCTCTTGAACTTATTCTAGCGAGAGCACAGAAAATATTTGACAATGTGTCAAAATACCGAGTATGCCCAACTTGTTCATCACTACTACGATCGGATATCATTGGTTAATACGGGGTCAAATGGCAATCCCCACAACCTAACAAAGAAACCCTATAGAGACAACGTAAGACTGACAAAGTACAGATTACTCCTTAATTTGGATCTTCTCGACAGAATTAATTGGGTTTCTTCTTTATATCTTTAAAGATCTAATAAAGTAAGGGGTACAGGACTAGCTATCTCCTTGGCTAACCCACTGTAATCTCTAGTAATTTACATTATCGCATCTTATCAGTTACGGATGATTATCAATCGATATCGAACAATTTACGCATCATTTTATGAATCGTTCAATTTTGGCTGACGTTTGTCAATACACAGCACAGTGTGAGTTTGAGTTCTTTGATCTAAAATCAAAGTACCACCGACAATTACTGTAGACCCCCGTCGTAACAGGAGGCAATAGGTGTATGTATGTGGCCGTAGTGAATAGATCGCATTTTAAAACAATATAAAACGAAAAACAAAGCCACATTTTTTTACCATTTTGTTGTAAATATTGTTATCCACCTGGACCGTGACACTGTCACGGCACCGCGGTTATCCACCTGGACCGTGACATTGTCACGGCACCGCGGATATTCACCTGGACCGTGACACCGTCACGGCACCGCGGTTTTCACGGTTTCTCCAAAAGACTGGACACTGACGAGAAGTGTCAAAATTCTTCCCGCTGGAAGTTTTGCACTATCTCCTTCCAATACGCAAATGGAAAATTCATGTCACTTATTTTTTTACATATATAGCTCGAACCCAATACAAATACATCATCTATTTTTTTGATCCGTTTGCCGAGGTAATAGATATGAGGGGAAAACATGCATACATTTCGATATCAGAAACTTTTAAAGGCTCAAAATTGAAAAAGTTTTTCAAAAGGGAGAAAGTTCTCTGTTCTCTGTGGTTTAATCCCAACAATCAAATACAAGGGAACGATAGAGCAGAAAAAAAACCTCAATTATGTATTCACATTGCAAGAAATGTAATCGACCTATAAGAGAGCATTTCAAATGTAAACGTTATTGAAATAGCCGTCAAAGTGGAAAATGAAGTCAAAATATAAATATTATATATCAATAAACACTTTATAAATATGCTTCAATATTAAATAAATAAGAGCCATTCAAATTGTCAAAAACTGGAATATATGTCGATGTGAAAATGTCATTACTCAGTGAATACAGTAGATCGATACCTTACACTACTATATAAAGTTATCGATTATGGCCCTTCAGAAGTGAAAGTATTGTGCGGCAATTCTAGAAGGTGAATAGAATGAAAATTTCACCCCGAATGAAACGCTGCATGCAGTACCGAGCAAGAATTTAAAGTGTCGGATTCCAGTACTTTCTTAGTATGCTGTCAGTACCTCACTACACCGAGTGTTTGCATTCAGTAGGCTCAATAATTATTATGAGCACAGTGGCGCCACTGCTGATTTGTTAACCAATATAAACTTATCCATTTTAGGGACGTGTCGACAGATCCCTAAAGAGACTTTGGTACACCTTGAAACGTAGTGTCGACTGCAACATAATTATCAGTAATGGGCCAAACTTCAATCAAAACACATAAGAAACATGCATGTCTGCAAGAATTAACACTATAAAGTTTCCGATGGATACGGTGCACGGATCACTGACTTTATTGCGATCCAATGATCAAGAGGCTGCTGCTGGCTCAACACTAACAAGTGCTATACATACTGGTTGTCAGATTTGTTCGTTAAAATTTTATGCAAACTGCAAGAAATTGTTGGAAATACCTGAACGTGCTGCCTTAAACGCATAAAATATTAAATACAAAATTCATGTATTTACTGTTTATAATGTTACAGTTAGTTTGATATTAGTTTACTTATTTCAATATATTCGTGTGAACATCTGATAATGGGTTATATTATAATGACATCATAATAACTGACCTGTGTCTTGTATGTCCTTCAGAGTCTTCCTAAATCTCCTGGACGGTCCACCCTCCTCCGACGGGGCGGAGTCCGTAGATCTGGTCTCCCAGTCTTGGTCTAGTACGGGCGCGGAAGTGGGCGGTGGTTTATGGGAAGCTGAGCCTAAGCTCGAGCCCTTCATCGAGGCTGCTTTAACTCGACTTGTCCCCGGTACAGTTACACTGACGTGAGCTAAATGTTTCCCTGCATCATTAGCTACTCCATTCTCCCACCTAACATCCTCAGAAGAATTATGATTTGTCAAATTATTGTTCAGAAATCGAATTTCGGTTTCTCTTAATGCCCTCGAATCCGTTAATGTCGTTTGAGCAGTATCATTTTCTGTTCTGTTAATTTCCTTTCCGCGATAATGACCTTCCATTCCTAGGTTTTCCGAATACGGACATTCGGAGTTCACATCGCGTACATTTATACGTTCCTGAAAGTCCACTCGTTTTGGACTCGATACCCTTGGTCGATCAGATTTCCTGTCCTTCTGTACGTCTTTACTCCTTTTGCCGGTATTACGGGAGCGAATGTCCGACGCCGCTCCAGGAGGATCCATCCGTCTCTCCGATATTACGTCATTCACATCCATGAAATAATTATATTTAGCACCTAGAAAATAAAAACACATAGTCTTCGATATTAATCACATGCTTATACAAAGCTTAGAGTCTTAAACATGAATAAAGAATCCAACTTATACAAAAGGGCAAGTGTTAAACTAAGTCGGAATTTATATCTATTCAGCCGTTTTAATATGGAACTCTAATCTGCCATGCACACTGCACAATTTCCTTATTACCTATTACCCATACAAATAGAATGCGTTTTATAAGCGTGGACTACCGAATGGAATTTTCATGCAAATGGCTTAGTATCGGTACCATGCACGAACTCTGCATATTGTGTATATCTATCCAAGAACGATTTACTGCTCTTTATGGAAATTAACGACTCTCTTATCGCATTTTCGCTAACCCAAGCATAAGCAGTAATTAGGCATGTCCGATAAATGAATAAAACTATTCAATAAAGACATGTATTTTAGAGAAAATGGATAATGGCTAATAACATGTCTATACTTTCCTCTGCTTTTCATGAGCAGAGCCGTAAGAAGGAACAGCTGACGGATATTGCATTGTTACGACTATTAAATGTTTTCATAGGAATTGTCTGCTTGATGAAACATTTAAATATGGATCAATCTGCAGAGTTAAATATCTCGTCCTTAATGACATGGTGCATATGTCTACTGCGACACAGACTACAGTTCAGGGATTTACGAGGGTTAGTGTGTTCTGTAAGCCACATCCGGGTTATTTTACGTATATGATGACGGCAACTGTATATGGAAGTAGGAGTACTACTGCAGGTAAACTCCAACGCCTTTGGTCAACCAGTCAGTTGACCTTATCACTACATCGCCTTGCTTGAAATAAAATATATATATATATACATCGAAGGCCAAACTACTGAACAAAATCAGACTGTGTCACTTTGAAATGTTGTTTTTTTTCACCTAAGAGAATGCTATATATATTGTAACAAGCCAACCTAGTTTGCTGTTCTGTATGGCCTAGTTGATGAGGTGCTCGGCTTGTGACCGTGAGGTCCCGGGTTAGACTCCCGCCTTGGGCACACCGGTGACTGTTCTGTTTTTCTGATGAGACAGTAAAAACCGAGGTCCCGCGTCGCCTTAGGCGTGGCGCGTAAAAGATCCCCCGCTGCTTCGGGTGGGTCCGTTGCAAAGGTATAAATTTCTATGCGACGCATCAGGCAGATAGATGCCTTCACCAAATAGGTGAAATAATCGTGGAGTGACGAAAAACAGAAATTAATCAATCAAACAAACTATGCTGGCCTACAAAATTTGCTGACTGGGATTATCTCATGACCTACTTTATCTACTGACCTAAATGTTCTGCAGACCTTTTTCGTTTGATGACATACACAATAATTAATTTGTATGTTGACCTACCTAATCTCCTGACCTTCCGGGGATTGTTTTTGTTCTTTGGTCTGGAATACAGGGTCCTTCCATATTTATCCACCTGCTGAAAGGACAGGGAACAGTTGTGATTAGATGGTCCATGTATATCCTGCAACTCGTTTGAACTCAATATTCATTTATTATTTAAAAGAGCATCATTTCGGGAAACTAATGAAGTACACAATCTGCTGTTTTTAAAACACGTTGCATTAAAATTTAAACAAAATAATTTAAGAATTCAGTAGGCATGCGTATTAATTGTGAAAAATGGCAAAAAGAATGCTTTGCAATACCTTCAAACACCAAAGATCGTAATGGTGTCGACGACCTTAAAACTGCATAAATTAATATGGGGTTTCGTTCCATTTAAACGCTTAAAATCAACACAAAAATGTTTTTTGATAACAACAACTTGTCCTTCGAAGAATATTTCTTCTTTAGAACGCTGGATAAATATATCACGATCAATACTACTCGAAATAAATTATTTTCTTTTACTAAGTTTACCACAATGCCAACTCAATAGTGCTAATATCTGTTTTCTTGTTACATCAAAGATCCTGATCTTTAGCTAAAATAAAGATCAAAAAGTCATTGGAAAATGACATCGCGCCATAATAATGTTTTCGAATTTTGTCAAAGCATAAAGGATTTAACCTCATTATGTCCTGGGGATTTTTTTCTATTTTTAGATTAGTCAGTCGAATTTAATAACATGTAATGGAAAAAAAAACTATCAAGGAAGTGAGAGAATATACATAATTGATCATGTGTGGATTTCTTCAACAGTTTAACTATTCATGTGTTTATCTTTCAATAAATCAAAGCAATGAAGCACAAATCTACCGGGTACCCAAACAAATGTGCTATAGTGAACATTAAACTATTGACAGTATGTCTTTAAGAATCACCGACTAGTGTCGGTGTCAGAGTCAAATTCAAATCCAACATAATTAGTAAGGTTTTTTTGTGCACGACACTGTACGTATATGTATGCAGAACATTTCTTATCTTAACTGATCTTATATTTATTGGTAATTTTGTTACTACAGATGACAATTTCGTTATTCCAGATGATAATTTTGTTACTCCAGATGGTAATTTTGTTAACATCTTAGCGAATTGATTTCATCATCGTTTGATGATCCATGTTACCACATCTGCACAAATTCTACTGCTCTCTGTAGTAATGTTATCCAGTCTGTTCCTATTATGCATATCTACCCATGTTTTACTGCTCCCTGCACGGTAATGTCACGCAGTATGACCCTATTATAAATATCTACCCATGTTTTACTGTTCCCTGCACAGTAATGTTACCCAGTCTGTTCCTATTATGTATATCTACCCATATTTTACTGTTCCCTGCACAGTAATGCCACGCGGTATGACCCTATTATATACATCTATCCATATTTTACTGTTCCCTGCACAGTAATGTCACGCGGGCTGCCCCTATTATATATATCTAACTCAAGTTTTACTGTTCCCTGCACAGTAATGTCACGCAGTATGACCCTATTATGTATATCTACCCCAAGTTTTACTGCTCCATGCACAGTAATGTCATGCGGTATGACCTTATTATGTATATCTGGCCAAGTTTTACTACTCCCTGCACAGTAATGCCACGTGGTCTGCTCCTATCATGTATATCTACCCATGTTTTACTGCTCCCTGCACAGTAATGTCACGCGGTTTGTCCCTATTATGTATATCTACCCATGTTTTAGTGTTCTCTGCACAGTAATGTCACGCCGTCTGTCTCTTCCAGCTCAAGGTTATTACCCATGTTACGGTCATCTTCCAGTTTATTACCCATGTTACTGTCATCTTTCAGTTTATTACCCATGTTACGGTCATCTTCCAGTCTATTACCCATGTTACAGTCATCTTCCAGCTCATTACCCATGTTACAGTCATCTTCCAGCTTATTACCCATGTTACAGTCACCCTCCAGTTTATTACGCATGTTAAGGCCATCTTCCAGCTTATTACCCATGTTACTGTCATCTTCCAGCTAATTACCCATGTTACGGTCATCTTCCTGTTTATTACCCATGTTACAGTCATCTAGCTTATTACCCATGTTACGGTCACCTTCCTGTTTATTGCCCATGTTACTGTCATCTTCCAGGTTATTACTCATGTTACTGTCATCCTCCAGTTTATTACCCATGTTACGGTCATCTTCCAGCTTATTACCCATGTTACTGTCATCTTCCAGCTTATTATCCATGTTACTGTCATCTTCCAGCTTAATACCCATGTTACGGTCATCTTCCAGCTCATTACCCATGTTACGGTCATCTTCCAGTTTATTACCCATGTTACGGTCATCTTCCAGCTTATTACCCATGTTACAGTCATCCTCCAATTTATTACCCATGTTACGGTCACCTTCCAGTTTATTACTCATGTTACTGTCATCTTCCAGCTTATTACCCATGTTACGGTCATCTTCCTGTTTATTACCCATGTTACAGTCATCAAGCTTATTACCCATGTTACGGTCATCTTCCAGTTTATTATCCATGTTACTGTCATCTTCTAGCTTATTACCCATGTTACGGTCATCTTCCAGCTTATTACCCATGTTACGGTCATCTTCAAGCTTATTACCCATGTTACGAAGTTAACTTCCTGTTTATTACCCATGTTACAGGCATCTTCCAGCTTATTACCCATGTTACGGTCATCTTCCAGTTTATTGTCTTATACCAACAGGATTACCCATGTTGTCTTATACCAACAGATTACTCATGTTGTCTTATACCAACGGATTACTCATGTTGTCTTATACCAACAGATTACTCATGTTGTCTTATACCAACTAATTACTCATGTTGTCTTATACCAACAGATTACTCATGTTGTCTTATACCAACTAATTACTCATGTTGTCTTATACCAACAGATTACTCATGTTGTCTTATACCAACTAATTACTCATGTTGTTTTATTCCAACGGATTACTCATGTTGTCTTATACCAACAGATTACTCATGTTGTCTTATACCAACTAATTACTCATGTTGTCTTATACCAACGGATTACTCATGTTGTCTTATACCAACGGATTATTCATGTTGTCTTATAGCAACTGATTACTCATGTTGTCTTCTCTTACTTACTATTACAGATAATGCCATTTCTTACTAGCTTATTTTCAATGTTAACATTTCTTACAAATTTATTGCCTATGGTAACATCTCTTAACAGTTTATTTTCTGTTATTAACATCTCTTATCAGTTTATTGCCTATGGTAACATCTCTTAACAGTTTATTTTCTGTTATTAACATCTCTTATCAGTTTATTGCCTATGGTAACATCTCTTACCAGCTTATTTACCGTTATTAACATCTCTTAACACTTTATTACTCAGGTAAGTTTCTCTTATGACCTTATTCACCTTCTTTGAGAGGTGTATAAATGGCATCAAAAATGCTATTTGAACTCTATTATATCTAAATTACATTAAATATTTGCTAAAACCCATGTCATTCTTCTGTGAAAACAACATACATTTTCACTGTTGTCTATGTGTTGGGACTAAACCATATCATGTATATATATTTGCATAACCATTCAAGGAACAACGTGACTGTCCAACCCCGAATTGTAGAATGTAAACTACGATAATGAACACGCGATATCTCAATGGAATACGTTTGACTTGGTCTTCTTTTAAAACTCTACCTTGTTTGAACATCAACTTTAAAGCGATTCATCAAATACTTGTCAAAAATAAAATGTAAAGGTCAAAGAATATATCACCCGTGACAGGTAACTAGCTCTTCAAAATCTTCTAAAACTGCCCAAACATGTTATGTGGATTGAGAAGACTTCGTTTCAAAATGCATAACGAAGAATTAACTTATGACTTCTGAAAATAACTATAATACTTAGTTTACATGAGTGATCGAAGTACTTGAAACGTTTAAGAAAGCAAACACAGGTGAAACTCTGTCAGATCTGCCATGATGGAAGTCCTTGTTTGCCTACCGAATTTCCATTTTCTACATAACCAGCTTTAACAAGATGTGATCACACTTACGGTATTCTACGACAGCGCATATTCCAGAATGCGTGCATGTCGACTATATTTCCACCCTCAGTTTTCATGATACTAGAAAAACGGAAGGTCGCGGACAATTGGGAAATTCAATACAAGGCATCAGCTTAAGCCATGCTTCAATAACAATTTATCTATTTATTTATTTATTTAATTAATTCATCGTGTATAAAACAATACACTGCACTTATATATCTACCCATCTATTTAATAATAATATTATTATTATTAGTATATTTGACTAATAGAATCTACCGCTATTGTCTCGGCAAGCCTCGGCATGGACTAAGCTAATTTAACACTCGGGTTAGTTGATTTCTCTGTCACCACCGGACAATAGCGGTAGATTCTATTAGTCAAATATACTAATATCAGGGAGATATCAAATATACTAATATCAAGGAAATATCAACATCAAATATACTAATATAAGGAAGATATCAACGTCAAATATACCAATATCAGGGAGATATCAACGTCCAATATATCAATATCAGGGAGATATCAACATCAAATATGCTAATATCTGGGAAATATCAACGTCAAACGTTTTCCTGTCATGAAGATATCAAGGTCAAATGTTCTGTCAAGAAATACATTCCTGTCAGGAACATACCAGCGTCAATTCAATACCGGCAGAAAAGGTGAACTGCCCAAAAACGATCTTACGTACCCCTGGCGGGAAGATGTCTGCATCATATGTTTTGTTGTTATCGGCAAAGTAGTCTACGATGCTAGTCTCCGAGGTATGATTCAAGTGGCGAGGCGGCACGGAATATTCACCGAGCAGATTTTCTATCCTACGTATCTGAAAATGTAGAAAGACAAAAGATTAAAAGACGAATTAGAAAAAGACATGAAAATAACAGATTAGGCGTAACACCAATAAAAGAAAAGCCTGCATCACTGGTCATTATGTATGCTTGTTACATTATGTTTTACATTTCCACAACATTATGGCGGCACCATACATGTTCCGAGTCTCTCAGCATTCTCATTATCAGCAGCTGGTCATCTTTATGGTACCAAACTTGACAACTGATGTGGCATCTCCCTCACCGGACGGATGCAAGTACATGGCTACGGACCACGATCAACTTCATGGTAGAGGATTGTAAAGAAGCAAAATGTGATGCAGAACCACAGGTATAGTAACAAACTAAGAATGCAAAGGAAACAAGAGGCCCAAGTGGGCCTATATCGCTCACCTGAGTACCTAGATGATCAGTCATGCATGAAGGAAGAATTCATTTATTTTTGCATTAATGTGACTAAGTCAACACAGATGTGGAAAATATGTCAAATTTTATTTCAGGCTAGAATAAAAAACAACACTTTTTTGCACATCCATTCAGGTGATTTTGATATTAAGCATTTCCTTTGTCTCTGCAAGAAGTCATTCAGGGCAACAAGTTAGTCATTTTCTTTAGGTGGGGCCTTTTGTTGACTGATTTCAAGTCTGGGTCATGAACAACAATTGTTTCAAATATTGTCCAGATCTAACTTAAAATTGCCTAATTTCATATGTTGAGTGTTGAGAAACATCTAAAATCTTATTTAGATGTGTAAAGAAATGAAAAAAAAAATTTCTCCATATTTCAATTACCAAGTGGTATATGTACCATTGTGAGAACTGCTTTTTAGACATGGTGGCATTATCTGTTAACCAATTTGGATGAAATTTATCAAATTGATAGAGGACCTTTAGTACTTCATGTATTCCATGTTTCATTAAAATCTTTCATGTGGTATAACAGCAGACGTGAAAAATGTGATTGAATTGTTCCTACACATCCTCATTTGGAAGTCTTAAAAAATTTATAGAAAATCCAAAAATTGAGATATTGACAAAATTCTTTCAAAGTAACAATCCTTACCATAATTATGATCACAATAGTCCATAAGAAATCATCATTATCAATTAACTAGGAAATATGACACTTTTTTTTCTGCATTGAATCACCAAGTCCAAAGAAATGTCGAAAAAAAATTCTAAAATTTGATTTTGGAAGGGAACCAAAATGACAATACGTCTTCACTCATCCCTCTAGATCATTTCTATACATTCTGTTTGTCTCTGTATACAGCCCGTATGAAAAAGAATATTGTTAAACGAGGGAACTCTTTTGTGACCTACTTTTGACTATGGTGGCGCCACCTGTAACGAGGTCTGGACGAAAACAACAGAATTTGAAGAGGATCATAAGTGACTTATTTCTACCAAGATTTATTAAAATCCTTCAAACAGTTTTGTAGAAAAAGTTGAAAATGTGAAAAATGGCCAATCCCCTCCCCCCTTTTTTTTTGGAAGTCTTAAACGTAAAATTCCTAATTTCATATGTTGAGTGTTGAGAAACATCTAAAAACTTATTTAGATGTGTAAAAAAAAAAAAAAAATTTTTTGACCACAGCTGGATTTGAACCGCTACTCTCCATATTTCAATTACCAAGTGGTATATGTACCATTGTGAGACCTACTTTTTAGACATGGTGGCATTATCTGTTAACCAATTTGGATGAAATTTACCAAATTGATAGAAGACTTTTAGTACTTCATGTATTCCATGTTTCATTAAAATCTTTCATGTGGTTTTGTAGAAAAAGTTGAAAATGTGAAAAATGGCCAACCCCAACCCCCCCCCCCCCTTTTTTTTGGAAGTCTTAAAAAATTCATAAAAAATCCAAAAATTGAGATAATGACAAAATTCTTTCACAATAATATTCCTTACCACAATTATGATCAAAATAGTCATTAAGAAATCATCAATATCAATTAAACGAAAAACATGACACTTTTCTTCATTGAAATGACTAAGTCCAGAAACACGTCAAAAAAGCGTAAATTTCTATTTGACGGATCTTAACCCCGAACACAATTTTTAAAAACCCATCTTTATAGATTGTTGAAATGCAATTAGTTTCCCCATTTATGTACTGGTTCTGGAGAAGAAGATGTTTGAAGAGGGGTACCCTTTTGGGCACTTTTGGTCCCGCCCTGGATCCACCCCTGAGGGAATCTGGATCCCGAACACAATTTTAGTAGGGGACCTTGAGTACATCATTTACACAAAGTTTGATCCAAATCTGCAATGTAGTTCCAAACAGTTTTATAGAAAAAGTTGAAAATGTGAAAAATGGCCACCCCCCCTTTTTTTTTTTTGGAAGTCTTAAACGTAAAATTCCTAATTTCATATGTTGAATGTTAAGAAACATCTAAAAACTTATTTAGATGTGTAAAAAAAAAAAATTTTTTTGACCACAGCTGGATTTGATCCGCTACTCTACATTTTTCAATTACCAAGTATTATATGTACCATTGTGAGACCTACTTTTTAGACATGGTGGCATTATCTGTTTACCAATTTGGATGAAATTTACCAAATTGATAGAAGACTTTTAGTACTTCATGTATTCCAAGTTTCATTAAAATCTTTTATGTGGTTTCGTAGAAAAAGTTGAAAATGTGAAAAATGGCCAATCCCCCCTTTTTTTGGAAGTCTTAAAAAATTCATAAAAAATCCAAAAATTGAGATAATGACAAAATTCTTTCACAATAATATTCCTTACCACAATTATGATCAAAATAGTCATTAAGAAATCATCAATATCAATTAACTGAAAAACATGACACTTTTCTTCATTGAAATGACTAGGTCCAGAAACACGTCAAAAAAGCGTAAATTTCTATTTGACGGATCTTAAACCCGAACACAATTTTTAAAAACCCATCTTTATAGATTGTTGAAATGCAATTAGTTTCCCCATTTATGTACTGGTTCTGGAGAAGAAGATGTTTGAAGAGGGGTACCCTTTTGGGCACTTTTGGTCCCGCCCTGGATCCACCCCTGAGGGGATCTGGATCCCGAACACAATTTTAGTAGGGGACCTTGAGTACATCATTTACACAAAGTTTGATCCAAATCTGCAATGTAGTTCCAGAGAAGAAGTCGAAAATGTGAAAAAGTTAACGACGGACGACGACGACGACGGACGGCGCACTATGACTATAGCTCACTTGAGCCTTTGGCTCAGGTGAGCTAAAAACGTAAATGACCCTTTCATGAATAATTAGAAAATACTTGATTTACATAATCATTTTCTGCTAACTTTATGACGTTCAAAAGAGCACATCTGAAGCTGAAATATTACAGTATGGATCAAATGGATTTGCAATAACAGTACTGTATACAAAGATGTTTTCTAGTCGTGCAATTTCGTGCAATATGGATGAAGAAAATCGGTTGCTTTATTCGGTCATCAAACCATACATGTCCATTAAACCAAGACTAACTTGTATACACAGTATAGGTCTATGAAGTAGAAACTGAACATTCAATATAAAATCAATATTTACTGTACACGACTACCGGCAAAGTATGTACCCCAGTCTTATCATGGGGAGCGATTTTCAAGACTTACAGTAAAGCTTAAAAGTAAACATTTTATACAATATCTATCACATTGTATACTTTATAAAAACCTTGTCGTACGAAGTCAGGTATTTAACAAGATGCATTACCGAGAAAGGATTAGTAAAAAGAAAAATGTCCACTGAGCAAGCCAACCTTTTAATTTGTGAAATTGTGGATGAAGTTTGATACCAGAAACCTACATAGTAAACATTGTGCCACATTGTAGGAAAATCACATTAAAAGATAAAAGGGACGCTACAAATATGTGCTAAGCATATTCTGCGTTGTGTGGAATTTTGTGATACCGATGTAGCTCAGTGGATAAGGTGCTCGACTCGTGACCAAGAGGTCCCTGGTTCGACTCCCGCCCTGGACACAAAATCGAGATCTCATGTCACTGTAGGTGTGGCACGTAAAAGATCCCTCAATGCCTCGGGTGGGGTCGAAGCAAAGGTAAAAATTTCTATGCGATGCAATAGGCAGATGCCGTAACTATATACGTGTAATAATCGTGGAGCGACGTAAAACATTATTCAATTAATCAATCATTGAATTTAATACTATAACAGTCTGATTAAGTTGTGTATGATTTACCTTAATTTCTACCAAAGAATTGTAATCAAATCAATGTTGAGAAAATATCCTGCCACCAATGCACTCGGGGAAAAAACAGGAAAAATAGAATTTTCGCCATGGGACAGACACAAATCCCCCCCCCCCCCCCCGGCAGAATGATTCTTTGAATATGGTTTTGACCTTGTGGAAGCCGGCGTGGCCTAGTGGTATCGCGCTCGCCTCCTGATCGGAAGGCTGGGGTTCGAGTACCGCTCTGGTCATGCCGGTGTCCTGTCTTTCCGATGAGACAGTAAAAACCGAGGCCTCGTGTCGTGGTATGCATGGCACATTAAAGATTCCTCACTGCTTTGGGTGGGTTCGTTGCAAAGGTCAAAATTTGTATGCCCCGCATCAGGCAAATGCCGTCACCATACATACGTGAAATATTAGTGGTGTGACGTTAAACAAAAATCAATCAATTTACCTTGTGGAGATCAAGTCAAGGGCATGACAAAACCCCAGGTGAGAAGGGGAAGTTGTAGGTAGTATGAACTTGTGCGATTGCTTTCCTTGAGAGATGTGTGTGTTGTGATGATGTTGGCCAAAGAGGAGAGGCCTTTGTTGCAGGAATTGTCACACACACACACACACACACACACACACACACACACACACACACACAAACACACACACCTACACACACACACAAACACACACACCCATAAGCCTGTATTAGTATACTTTGTGTTCGACATTTGGTATTAATATTCCCCATGGCTTGGTCGGATTTATCAGGCAGTAAGGGTTTTCACTAGAAAATTTATACGACATATCTTCAGATTTTTAGATGTTACTGAGAAAACTATGTTAATCATTTCGACTGTACCTATATCTAACTTTTGTCAGGTCTGTGGGGTGTCCCGAGAGATAGGTAAAAATACCATAACGACCCTTGATTTATTACAAATAAGAGTTTGAAGTCGATGTGATGCGTTTCTAGAAAACAATTTCCTTTCTTTATGATCCTGAATTAAATTTACTTAACTTCTCTCGATTTCATTTTTTGAAAGTATCGTTGGCATTGTAATCCTATTGATTTTGCTGGGCGGGAGTATATACGTTTATCGAAACCTATTCTCCTTTTCCCTACCACACTGTGCACCTCTGCATGGACAAAACCAACCTTACAGTTTAGTTTGCATGAACTCATGTGATTTAACGTGATTCACTTGATGAATTGAACTTTACAAAACAAAAATCGTAAATAAAAATATGAACAAGAAATATGTTTTACTGTTTACCGAGTCTTAATTTAAATGTCAACATCAGTAGTTAACAGTTGTAGCGTATCGTAGCTTATCGAACCTGGCTTATGTACGCTAATACAACGCGCAATTGTAAAATTCAGTTTTTGAAAAACATAAACAAAACGCACATAACAATGTCAAGTATTTGACCTTACCTGACCCCGAGGTCTATTAATTCTACATCAAATGATACATCATGTTAATTTCACTTGATTGTATCATTTCTAAAAACTATAAAATGTTTGAAAATTTGAAATACATAAATCGACAACTATGAAGACTGCTAGTCACCTTGACCTTACTGCATCCTTTGCTTACACTTCTACGGGAAGACAACCCTGTTTGGCCTCAGATATATAAGCGAATTAAATGTTTCATATAAATGCAAGCTTATTAATACTGGAAAACTGAAATGTATGGCCAAATAGGGTGGGGACTTTTCAATTACTCATCGTATATTCTTGGCGAAATCAAAATGAAAATCAAATGCAGTAAGGAGAAAGAGAAAATATACTTATTTTGGGTTAAACCCTACACGTACTGAGTAACATTTCGCCAAATGAAATAGATATCCAACAAACAACTTTCAAAATTACAAAATTAAACACACATTTCCAGTTGTATAACCACGCCTATATCCTGCAGGCATTATGCAAAATAAATTGCATTACTTGCTTTTCTTCCCCGTTACGATAAAGTACATTTAGTTAAAACTGCACTGCACAATATAATCAAAAATTCATAAAAAGACAAAGTATTAACTTTTATTCTTAATTTGATGATATTAGAATCACATATTGCTTTGAGAAAATTGTGTTTTTAATATCCATGGACACGGCACCAAAATGAATCGCGTATCATTCTCGGTATATCCTACCCACTTGTCCTCCAACACCCACAGCTGATTCCCAAGTACAAGACAAGTAAACGGATTATGTAAATCGAGATTACTATAACAGAATTACTTACATTCGACTTGGCCTTTCCAACCGACTGCCAGGCCTGGTTTAAATCTGTGAAAGAAATCAAAGTAATATTAAGAGCAATTTAATATATACGAACGCATGAAAGCGCAATGAAATACGTGAAATAAGACCTCAACTTGAAAAACTGTGTGCGCTATCACTTCCCCAATATTTGCACTTATCTACGTTGCTAAAAATCGGGTTCGGAATACACCGAATATAATTTATACAGGTTACGGTATTATCCAATGTGATTAATAATGCATACGTTAAACGGCTTCTCCGACTTCCTGTAAGAGAAAGCAATCAAGAACAAGGCAGATACGTTTCCGAATACCGTTATTTGGCTATCCTTTTCCATATTAAATCGCATTCTATTTGTGGAGACACCGCTGTAAAATAGACGACGTGTGACCACAATAGAAAAGATACCATTGTAGAATGGCCGTCGAGAAAGCACAATAGTTGGATCTTCTCTGTAGAATGGTCGACCTATGAACACAATAGAGACCTCGCTATAGAATGGTCGACGTGTGAACACAGCAGAGACCTCAGTATAAAATGGTCGACGTGTGAACACAGCAGAGACCTCGCTATAGAATGGTCGGCGTATGAACACGACAGAGACTCGCTAAAGAATGGTCGATATGTGAACACTATGGTAACGACTCCCTAGCGAAAACATCTAAGAGTGAATACTAATATAGACACCACTGTAGAATTGTCGACATGTGAACACTATATTTTAAAATAGAGATAACACTTTAGCATGATCGACATGCTAATATAATGGTACTTTAGAAGAGACACCAATGTAGAATGGTAGACGTGTGAACACTGTTATAGAGACACCACTGTAGAATGGTGGACGTGTGAACACTATAATAGATCGGGACACCACTGTAGAATGGTGGACGTGTGAACACTATAATAGAGACACCACTGTAGAATGGTGGACGTGTGAACACTATAATAGAGACACCACTGTAGAATGGTGGACGTGTGAACACTATAATAGAGACACCACTGTAGAATGATGGACGTGTGAACACTATAATAGAGACACCACTGTAGAATGGTGGACGTGTGAACACTATAATAGAGACACTACTGTAGAATGGTGGACGTGTGAACACTATAATAGAGACACCACTGTAGAATGGTGGACGTGTGAACACTATAATAGAGACACCACTGTAGAATGGTGGACGTGTGAACACTATAATAGAGACACTACTGTAGAAAAGTCGAGAAGTAAACACCACCGTGGAACATATGATAAGAAACCACAGGTGCATGGTCGACTTGTGAACGCTACAGTAAAATGGTCGACGTAAGAGAACTGCAATAGAAACACCACTGTACAAAGGTATTCGTGTGAACACTGTAAAAGAAGCGCTACTGTAAAATGGTCGACGTGTGAACACTAGTGTAAAACAGTCGACGATATAACATTACAACAGAAACACTGCTGTAGAAAGGTCGTCGTGTAAACACTAATAGAAACGCTACTGTAAAATGGTCGACGTGTGAACACTAGTGTAAAATAGTCGATGATAGAACATTATAACAGAGACACCACTTTGTCGTGGTATGCATGGCACATTAAAGATCCCTCACTGCTTCGGGTTGGTCCGTTGCAAAGGTCAAAATTTGTATGCCCCGCATCAGGCAGATGCCGTCACCATATTCGTGAAATATACGTGGTGTGACGTTAAACAAAACTCAATCAATCAATAGAAAACTATAAAAGAGACACTACTGTTGAATAGTCGATGTGCGATTAACACAATAGAAAGACCATTGTAGAATGATCAACATTTGTATCCTTAATGCAATACACGAGACAGTTGGAATATATATATATATATATATATATATATATATATATATATATATATATATATATATATATATATATATATATATATATATATCCAGAAATAAAGATTTTACGTCAGTGATTGGCACTGCTTATACGAAGACATTTTCAGAACGCATACTTTCTGTGGAGGTGATCTGAAGTACTAAAATTTACTCATAAAATACAACAACATGCTCACATTTAAGCTTTGCATATGGCTATCGCTATCTTGGAAAGGAATTACCAAACAATTTGCTAAATCAGTAAATGGGCTCTACACGTGTTCTTCGTGGCGACGTTATTTGGAATTCTAGTACACAACATATACCTCTACTTAATGGTTTCTCCTTTTTCATGTTAATACCATTGGTATGACAGCATTTGACTCCGCATTTGACAGGGTATTCTTGAATTATTTCTAAAATTAAAGAGTTTTTAGCACAATTCTATCAGATGCGGTCCTATTAATGCCTACAATTCTAAAGATTCGATTGACTTTCTCTCTAAATATAAAAATGCATAGTTAATGGAAAATCAATTCTTTGTAGAATAAAGTATACGTTCAACCACTGGTTATGAAGTTCGTCAACTGTCACATGGGAATAAGGAAACGTTTTATGATTAGCTATATGCATTACCCATTTACCGACGGGTTGTTCCACAGGATTAGTGCGTTCAGTTATTTATATTCAATTATTCGGGGATACCCTCTTTAACATACATATGTACTGTTTTACACATTGAACGCGATTTTATTTTTATACCAAGTTCTGAAATTCTCTTAAAATAATGAATAAATTTTTAAAATGTAGGTTAAACTTGTCGTTCAAGGTTACTAGGTCATTAATTCCGGTATCAATGAAGCGTCTTACCACGAGGAACACGTGTAAAATGTGAAAGCCCTACTTCCTATTGTTCAAAAGATAAGGTAATAATGGTAAGCATTTTTCCTAATGTACATGTAGATCAAACATGAAAGTCAAAGTCATAACTTATGCTATAAAGGAAAGGTCTTGCCACAAGGAACAAACCTACGACATGTGAAAACTGTACCTCCTGTTTCAAACTTCATGTTCATGGTAGTATTTTTTCAGATGTACATCAAACGTGAAGGTGAAGGTCACAAGGTCATAATTCATGGTATCAATGGAAACGGCTTGCCATAATACATATGAGGTATGAAAGCCCTGCCTCCTATAATTCAAAAGTGAAGTCTAATGTTCAAGTTTCTTTAATGTTGGTTCAATGAAGATAAAACTTGATGGTTAAGGTCACAAGGTCATGAATTATGGTATTAATGGAAAAGTCTCACCACAAGTTCAGGAACACACATGTGAAATATGAAAGCACTGGCTGATGCCATATGATATCATACGGTTAAAAAGTAGTATCAAATGTTAAAGTTGCCAACAGACAGTCCGGACTTACACAATATGCTCCCGATCTTACAATCCAGAGAAATCAAAATAAGAAAAACCCTGTCGCATGACGAGTCAAACACTTTATACTTCTATTTAGATAAGGAAAGAATATTTTCGTTGGACGAACAAACACTCGTAGCTAGCAATGGCAATGAGGTAGACAACGGTGTTAGCTATACCACTCAAGCTATTCAATAGGAGCATACGAATTGTTCAGAAAATGGATTAATTATAAATCATATTCCTTTCGGGAATCTCCTTCATGCATTTACTTGCAGTTTTATTCCTTCAATTAAATTCCCACTATACTAAAATAGATTTCATTTGCAATACAAATATTCCGACAAAGTAATCCGGCGCTTTATAGTCAATGAAATAAAAACAAAAACAAATAATAACATTATACAGTTTTGTATTTAACTGGCAAATATAAATGGTTATCTGATCAATTAACCAAGGTAAATCCAGACCTCATTCAAATATATAGAAAAATAAATGAAAACTAAATCCAGCTGATTTAATTAATCGTACCGGTGATGAATTAAACGGGCGTAATCCAGTATTCCCATACTGCCTGAAAACAAAATGCATACACAATACTGATAGTAGCACATTCAAATTGTTGTGTATCGGAGGTTCCTAGCTTATCAATATCTTCAAACCAAATCTACATCTAAATGGCACTGATTTCCAAGGGCGTCTCGTAGTTTGCAGCGCCATCTGATCTACCAACAGCAACACATATATCGGAGTAAATGAACATGCATATAAATGTGAATTTCGTGGTAATAGGTCAATATTTAAAAACTAATTATTCTGCACCTATTCCAAGTTCTTTATTTTCCTAAGTAGTGTGAAATACTGTTTAAAAAAAATACCTACATATCGGTCTATAATGCGTCAGAAATGTATTTCTACTAATCAAGATCTTCGACGTTTTGTTTTCTGAATGGGGGGGGGGGGTTCTTTTGTGACAAAACGTAACGTAATCCTATGATAAATAGCAACCTCTACCAAAACAAACATTCCACGCGAATCAACCAAAACCAAAACAAACATTCCCACGAATCAACCAAAACCAAAACTTGATCTGTATGTTACAATATCTTAAACTTCGCTCGAATATCGATAACTAAAGGAAATCTACAAAGAAGACGAATTAAAATGACAAAACGATACTAATTCATGTTCCCGTGCTACTTAATGTTTATTTAAATATATATACATTCTCTTATCTATAAAGCAATTTCAATGTTAAGTTGTTGCCATTTTACACAGGAATATTAGGATCAGGTTACGCTAATTAGTGAAGTTACCAAATTAAAAAAAATTCTTGTTAAAATACTGATAAAGGAACTCAGAGACGGTCATAGTCTCCATTCGCATCAAATACACACACACACCACGAAAAAAAAAATACCTGTACGATTAACTTGCTTGTATTCATTATATTTCATTGAATTGAGTTCGTATTACCCATTATCATCGTAAATAAACAATCTCCGGGTAAATCTTTTGTTGTTATAGAAAAAATCTCATCATGCACTACATCGTTCTTCCATATAAAACAATAATTACCCGTATTTCTTCTCCAAATATAGGAGACAGATCACATTAATACTTTGTGGAGTTCATCGTCCTACATATAAAGCTTATATAAAGTCACACAGTACAATATAAAATCAAATGAATCGAAACAAATACTGAACACTGTGAATCCAAGAAAGAACTGCAACACGGCTCTAAACTTATTACTAGTTATTATGTAATATTAAATGTAAAATATCTATCAATTTGTGTATACATATAAATGTACATTTATAGACGAAACTATCAAACTCTAAGTAAGCACTGTATAGCTATAAGACCAATGTCCTAACTATAATCTACTACGGAGAGGTCCTAACTATTAGAAAGTATACAGAAGTAATAAGTATGATCTAATATTTTAAAAGTTCTAACTCTAGACAAAACAAAATGTCTACCTATAGACTAGTATAGGTACAGACTGGTGCAAATCAAATGTCCTGACGAAAGACTAGTACACAATAAAGGTCCTGACAATAGACTAGTACAAAACAAAGGTCCTGACGACAGACTAGTACAAAACAAAGGTCCTGACGAAAGACTACTATAAAACCAAGGTCCTTTACAACAAAATAATATAAATCAAAGGTAATAAAAAACAAATGGTCCATACTATAGACTAGTACAAAACCAAGGTCCTTACTATAGACTCGTACAAGACAAAGATACAAACAGACCTCAGACCTCTGGTCGATATCCTAGGCAAACCTAGCATACAGAATCTAGAGAGAATCTCCGGCCTGTGCGGATACCCTGGGCAAACCGCTAGCATAGAGTACCTGGAGAGAACCTCCTACCTCTGGCTGATATCCTGGGCAAACCTAGCATAGAGAATCTAGAGAGAACCTCCAACCTCTGGCTGGTATCCTCAGCAAACCTAGCACAGAGAATCTAGAGAGAACCTCCGACCTCTGGCTGGTATCCTAGGCAAACCTAGCATAGAGAATCTAGAGAGAACCTCCGACCTGGGCTGATACCCTTGGCAAACCGCTAGCATAGAGTACCTGGAGAGAACCTCCCACCTCTGGCTGACATCCTGGGCAAACCTAGAATAGAGAATCTATAGAGAAGCTCCGACCTCTGGCTGATGTCCTCAGCAAACCTAGCATAAAAAATCTAGAGAGAACCTCCGACCTCTGGCTGATATCCTGGGCAAACCTAGCGTAGAGAATCTAGAGAGAACCCCCGACCTCTGGCTGATATCCTGGTCAAATCTAGTGTAGAGAATCTAGACAGAACATCCGACCTCTGACTGATATACTGGGCAAACCTCACAAAGAGAATCTAGAGAGAACCTATGACCTCTGGCTGATATTATTAGGCAAACCTAGCATAGAGAATCTAAAGAGAACCTCCGACCTCTGGCTGGTATCCTGGGCAAACCTAGCATAGAGAATATAGAGGGAACCTACCTCTGGCTTATATCCTAAGCAAACCTAGCATTGAGAATCTAAAGAGAACCTCATACCTCTGGCTGATATCCTCAGCAAACCTAGCACAGAGAACTTGGAGAGAACCTACGACCTCTGGCTGATATCCTGGGCAAACCTAGCATAGAGAATATGGAGAGAAACTCCGACCTCTGGCTGGTATCCTCAGCAAACCTAGCATAGAGAATCTAGAGAGAACCTCCGACTTCTGGCTGATATCCCGGGCAAACCTAGCGTAGAGAATCTAGAGAGAACCTCCTACCTCTGGCTGATATCCTGGGCAAACCTAGCATAGAGAATCTAGAGAGAACCTCCTACCTCTGGCTGATATCCTGGACAAACCTAGCATACAGAATCTAAATAGAACCTCCGACCTCTGGCTGATATCCTACGCAAACCTAGCGTAGAGAATCTAGAGAGAAACTCCGACCTCTGGCTGATATCCCGGGCAAACCTAGCGTAGAGAATCTAGAGAGAAACTCCGACCTCTGGCTGATATCCTGGGCAAACCTAGCATAGAGAATCTAGAGAGAACCTACGACCTCTGGCTGATATCCTGGGCAAACCTAGCATAGAGAATCTAAAGAGAACCTCCTACCTCTGGCTGATATCCTGGGCAAACCTAGCATAGAGAATCTAAAGAGAACCTCCTACCTCTGGCTGATATCCTGGGCAAACCTAGCGTAGAGAATATGGAGAGAACCTCCTACCTCTGGCTGACATCCTGGGCAAACCTAGCATAGAGAATCTAGAGAGAACCTTCGACCTCTGGCTATCCTTGGCAAACCTTATATAGAGAATCTACAGAGAACCTTCAACCTCTGGCTATCCTGGGCAAACCTTATATAGAGAATCTAGAGAGAACCTCCGACCTCTGGCTGATATCCTGGGTAAACCTACCATAGAGAATCTAGAGAGAACCTCCGACCTCTGGCTGATATCCTGGGCAAACCTAGCATAGAGAATCTAGAGAGAACCTCCTACCTCTGGCTGATATCCTAAGCAAACCTAGCATAGAGAATCTAGAGAGAACCTCCGACCTCTGGCTAGGCAAACCGCTAGCATAGGCAGTCATAATACAACACAGATGAATACCATATATATGCTTTGTAGAAAATAAATCCGAATTCAATAGTAGAAAAAGGCATATTTACAGAAACAAGAAACAATGTTAAAGTGTTCATTTCAAAAACATTCGTGAAATAAATTTCAAAACTGGTGCTTCAAAACGTAAACCAGATCATATGATCGATTGCCTGTCTCCGAATGGGAATACCTTATATAAATAAATTAATCGCTTCATTGTCTTCCATTCAGGTTTAGAAAACATAAAAGTTGGTGAACAGTCTCACGTTGCCTTAGTCCCTTCAAAACGTTTGCCACTTGCTGCACGTTCACTGTTACTGTAGCTGCTCACTTCAACATATGCACACAAAAACAGAGTAAGCAAAACTGTATGCATAATGGATCTTCTATCATCTTGCTTAGGCCTACAGATCACTCCAATAGGGAGGTTAAAGTCAGAATAAACTATCTACATAAGTATGTAAGTAACTACAATACAAGAATGTGGTCTTACTACAGGATTATTTCATATGAATAGTGTTCGCTATTACTTAAAAAGGGAATGTGGAATTTTGAATTAAGAAGAAAAAAAAGTTTGAGATGTGTTCTGAGGATCGAGCCAATTTTAGAATATTAGTATTATCTGACGTTTTTTTTTTCAAACGTAGTTGCTTATCACACAAACACATTTCAAACCCAAAAGCTGCCACTGAAAGTCACTCTATTCTAGACTGCAGAAACTGGTGAAAATCAATACTGTGTAAGTTAATGAAGAGAAATGAATTACTCACCCGTGGCATGTTATAATCCACAGCTAGAAAACAAATACAAGTCCAATAGTAAAATGAAAGTCTATTGATTAGCAATTACACGGAAGAGCACGACACTTCCCGCGGTGTCCTGCCACATGGAAGAGGACAGCGCGGCCCAAGGTCTGAACCCCTGACCTGCTCATACGATCCACACAGTACATGTAGATTCCACGGAGATGAATAGAGGATAGTTGCCAAGCTTTAACACTGTTACTTATCCAATAACACTATGAGAGAGTTTGTGAGGCTAGTCGAGAAGTCGACTTGTCCAAACGCGCTCGTACTGCGACAGTTCTCAATGTTCAGGCCTACCTTTAAATGTTCTAATGTAAAATGTTTATATATACAGGGTATATATACATAAAGTGTTTACAAAGCATGTAGTGTATGGGCACATATCGTGGTGCATGGGTTTTAAAGTTTAAACTGATCATGTAAAGGAAGGAATGTGGAACATTCAGTAATAACACATACGCCAGGTACCTGAATGCATGAAGATTATAGAGACAAAAAAGCAATTAATTACGGTCCGGGGTTTTTAACATTTTGATCGCGTGCATCCCTGTTTATATTTGTGCAGTCATGCTTCTAGTTGGAGAGTAGATAATAACGGGAGAAGCGATCATAAAAACTACAACCTCTTTATAGATTATCTCCGTTGGCGGATTTAGCAGGAGGGGTTGCAACACCCCTCCCCCTTTGGTCGGAAAATTTTACCAAAAAAGGTTATTTTCGGCAATTTTCAGGGTTGCAACCCCCTTTCCGGTCTGAATAGTGCAAAACATTAGTCATGGCAGACTGCACCCTCCTCCTTTTTTTTAAAAAAATCTAGATCCGCCTATGACCTCTCTCTTTCCCTGCAATATGAGAACAATCGAATCACAGGACACTGTCTCGCGGATACCAGTCCAAAGATTATTCATTGACAAATTCGTTAAGATCAGAAAATTAAACTTCATGATACAGATACCAAAAATTAAAATTTCCTTATTTTTTGTTATGACTAATTAAAGACTTATCAAGTTTTCGTTGATTGGATGATTAGGTGTTAAGTTTCCGTTGATTGGCTGATTTTTTCGACAAGATTTGATGTTTTTGTTTTGCGAATAGTCGCTCGAGTGACATGATGTTTCTGGTTTAATATGCACTTATTCAATTATTTACGTAATACTTATTCTACATGTATATATTTTATTTATTTCATTTTATCTATTTTTGTTTCCGTTAATTTGACGGAGGGTGTTCATACTTTGGTGGGTTTGCAACATTTTGCATACACCGTATGGTAACAGCCTGGTTCTCGACTGTTACACAATAGGCACAGAGGACAAAGTGATTTTATGTCAACATATATAAGGCTAGCTTTAGCTATGAACCATTGATTTAAACAGAGAATGAGAGATAGAAGCTAAGAACTTTCCTACATGTATAACTGATATAGTACTGTTATATCCTTGGTCACAGAAAGGTCCTTTCCTACGCCACTGTTTCCACAGAAGACTTAGGATAAGACGCTATGTATCGATATGGTTTGAGAGGAATTGCACCTAAAAGTATGTACAAGCAGATACGAATACTTTTTCCCGTACTTTCAAAATTCAAATATTGGCTGAAAATTCAAACACCTTGTCATAGTCCATTTTATATCTGAAATCTTTGTTAACAAAATCAACATGGCTTATCAAACTCTTTCGAATAAATAAATAAATCGCTGGATAACTTCCAGCACTGTGACACATGTAAAAGAGATCTCCAATAAGACGAAATTCCTTTTTTAACATTTGACTGAATTGAAATGGTGATAAAAATACATTCCATTTTACAGCTCATAAAATGCTCTGTAAGAAAGTCTAAAACGTTATTTCGGTTCCAAATCCACGGCATAATGAGGCTGACGTACGTATTGAATTTCTTTAGTCCTAAACTAAAAATCAAAGCAATAAATAAAATGCCTACCCTTCTACAATAAAGTTGGGTGTTAGAATTTAAACGAATATATTTGTGCGAATCATTTTCAATTGGCCCACCTGCATTGTCCAATGACAATGAAAACGTTGTGAAAGATGCTGAATATTGGCACTTTGCCGATAAAATCTATTTACATGATATCTTCTTTGCCAAAATGTTTGGTTTGAACCAAAAACATCTTTCTTCTGTCATAACTTGATATAATCACAATATAACTAATTTTTCAAATAAATACATTTAAAATTGATTATCTCATAAGAAACGTCAGGCATAAAACGCGTGATTCACATAGTAAATCTACGAATAACGGAAGAAGCGAGTTTCCTTGTATATAGCTGGCCATGAGGATCATCCGCATCATTTTATAACTGGGGTCTGTACTATGTATCTGATCATCGTCGTACAGCCTATAAATAATGTTAAACTGATACAGCGGCACGTCCGACTCCGCTGATATGAAAGGAACACGGCGACACATCCGACTCCGCTGACATGAAAGGGATACGGCGGCACATCCGACTCCGTTAACATCAAAAGGACTCCACTCCAAAGCCGACTCCACTGACATAAAAGAGACATGACCGTACAGTCGACTCCGCTGACATGAAAGGGATACCGCGACACATCAGACTCCGCTGACATGAAAAAGACATGGTAGCACATCTGACTCCAGTGACATGAAAGGGACACAGCGGCACAGCCGACTCCGCTGACATGAAAGGGTTACGGCGGCTCATTCGACTCCGCTGACATGAAAGGAACCCGACCGCAAAGCCGACTCCACTGACATGAAAGGGGCACAGCAGCATATCCGACTCCGCTGACATGAAAGGGACATGGTAGCACATCGTATTCCACTGACATGAAAAGGGACACGGCCGCACAATCGATTCCACTCAATTGAAAGGGACACAGCATCAAAGCCGACTCCGCTGACATGAAAGGGACACAGCATCAAAGCCGACTCCGCTGACATGAAAGGGACACAGCATCATAAGCCGACTCCGCCGACATGAAATGGACACGGCGGCAACGCCAACTCCATTTACACGAAAGGGACACAGCAGCACAGTCGACTCCGCTGACATGAAAAAAACGATGTCACAGTCGACTCCGCTTACATGAAAGGGAAATGGCGGCACATCCGACTCCGCTGACATGAAAGGGACATTACCGTAAATACAAACATCTATAACACACAGTGTGACATCGTTAAACAAGAACAAACTATCGATCCCCGTCGCTAATCTGAGTAATTTCTCGATGGCAGCTTCGTTTTCTATCTAAGGCAGATTCATTAATTGATACAGTAACTACATGCATCTAAGAATCTTTACAATTATTAGTTTGATGCTGGCACGAAATGCCCTGAAATATGAAATATTTTCAATTTTATATCTGACCTAGTAACGATATGAAACCAGAATCAATCAGATTAAAAATTAAGACGGGCTTTTTCTCGGCGAATCGTGAGACCGCGTATAATAAGATTGGTGGATACTAGGTGATTGATTTATTGGACCTGACCATTATTGCTAGCATATGGGTTTTACTTTATATGGTTCTGTGACAGGGAGAGATCTGTCAAGAGAAAAGCGGCTAACTAAATGAATCTTAGGTACTCCATGTTGAGGCAATCTGACTGTTACATGAAACAGATAATGGTAGTAACTCAGTCGAGAGTAGCTTTAGAAGACACCTCATTAACAGGGTTTTTTTTCCTCGTCTATCGACTTGCTATTAACAGTATCATTCCATGTTTTTGTTTTACTTCAAATCAGGTCCATTATAATGACCCTTCCCAAGTGAAATTTCATTGGTTTTTCCAAAATTTATCTAAATGTTTCCAAAACATTGGTCTTTCAGCATTATGCAAATGGGACAAAAAATTCCCAAATGCGAAAGTACAGGCACCTTCGAAACGTCTACAGTAGCACGAGTCTACAGTTACCATACTCTCTATGCGTCTTGTTTTCTATACCTCCATACCGCACCTATCCTTTCAGGCTTGAACACCAACTGCACACTTCTTATCCTTGCATGTACCTGGTAACTACAATCCCTAGTTCCTACCATAGTCATCATACCTTCCCAGTCTCCACATCCATCACAGTTATACACGTGTACATGCGACATAAGCTCCCACTGTTTCTACATCCCTTAACATTATGTTTACCAAACTCATCCAAAGGTTTCCGCATCTTTTACCATTACATATACCATACTTTCTGATACATGTAGTTACCCGCATCTCTTACCACTACGTTTACCATCTCTTCCATAGTTTCTTGCATCTTTTACCATTACATATAGTAAACTCTCTCATAGATTCCCGCATCTTTTACCATTACGTATAGTAAACTCTCTCATAGATTCCCGCATCTTTTACCATTACGTATAGTAAACTCTCTCATAGATTCCCGCATCTTTTACCATTACGTATAGTAAACTCTCTCATAGCTTCCCGCATCTTTTACCATTACGTATAGTAAACTCTCTCATAGCTTCCCGCATCTTTTACCATTACGTATAGTAAACTCTCTCATAGATTCCCGCATCTTTTACCAATATGTATGTACATGTATACCAAACTCTCTCCCAGTCTTTCGCATTCCTTCCCATGACGTATACCAAACTTTCCCACAGTTCTTTGCATACCTTACCATTATGTATACCATACTCTCCGTTACTTGTAGTTTCTCGCATCCCTTACCATAACGGTTACCAAACTCTCCCATACTGGTAATTTCCCGCATCTTTTATCATTACTAGTATATATACCAAACTCTCCCATAGTTTCCTGCATCCCTAACCATTACGTAGTAACGTATGCAACACTCTCTCGTTGCCCCCCCCCCTTTACTATTATGTATACAATACTTTCAGTATCTCTCACATTTACACATTTCCATAATCTCTGTGTCTCTTACTTATAAATGCATATATAGATACTTTCTTTAGTCCATACATTACTTACCTTTACATACTATACATACGGTTCTCTCACACATGATTCTAACTCCATTACCCTAATGTATGCATTACATTCTAATAGTTTCTATATTATATACCTCCCCCTTATGATATTACCACTATTATTATCCTTACATCTTCACCTCATGCCTACCTCAGTTTATACGCCTCTTCACCTTACATCTTCACCTCATGCCTACCTCAGTTTACACACCACTTCACCTTACATCTTCACCTCATGCCTACCTCATTTTATACACCTCTTCACCTTACATCTTCACCTCATGCCTACCTCAGTTTACACACCACTTCACCTTACATTTTCATCTCATGCCTACCTCAGTTTACGCATCTCTTAATCTTACATCTTCACCTCATGCCTGCCTCAGTTTACACACCACTTTACTTTACATCTTCTCCTCATGCCTACCTCAGTTTAAACCTCGGACCTCTTGCAGTCTTAGCCCTATACCAAACATGTTAAACACCAAAATACCTCAGCTCTTTTCACTATATACCCTTCACATTGATTACTTCACACTGTTCTTATGCAGACTCTACTATAGTACAATGTCACTTTTTTCCTATTGAACAATTTTCTGTTCGGAAACATTTTTATATGAATTTGTTGACTGTTTATTGGCAAAGAGGATGGCCTACCTTGATTATGACCTGTAACACTTTGAGGGTTGATCGATCCGTGTACGACAGGGTTGGTTACTTTCCTACCTCGCAGCATGTCTTCCATGTAGAGAATACCTATATCATTCTCTGTAACGAAATAACGATACCTATCATTTCACGATGATCAGTTATACATTTTATATAAAACTAGAGAAGCCATCTTTGTCTGCAAAGTTGGTGTGGCCAAGTGGATAAGGTGCTCGACTCGTGATCGAGAGGTCCCAGGTTCGACTTCCGCCCAGGGCACACCGGTGTTCTGTCTTTCGGATGAGACAGTGAAAACCGAGTTCCCGTGTCATGGTAGGCGTGGCACGTAAAAGAACCCTCACTGCTTCGGGTGGGTCTGTTGCAGAGGTCTAAATTTGTATGCAATGCATCAGGCAGATGCGGTCACCATATACGTGAAATAATCGTGGAGTGACGTAAAACAATAATCAATCAATCAATTTTTGTCTACATCCAATCAGAGAATATATACATGCATTCACATTTACAAACTGTCAACTGATTCAGGGTATCCGCCTGACCAATATCAACAAGCAAACCTTGAAAAAACAAAGCAGAATTTATACAAACATCTTAATAGTCCTCGAAGGGAAGTGTCATAAAACAAAGAACAATTAACTCAGTATATGCAAAATATATCGATTATGAAATATGATGGATATTACATAAGTTAAGCCACCAATACCAATAAAATTCACTAGAAGAAGGTCAGGAAACCAAAATATTGTGAATACTGAGTTAAGAATTTATACAATTTCTGTTTTATCTTATTTTCATATCTTCACATGAGTAACAAGGACATTGTATTTAGTACTAGTATATTTGACACTTCATTTATAGAACTAACAAAGAAACTATAAAATGAATTTTATTGTAAATATGTACATGTATTTGTATGCCATTTGGGCCAACATTTCCCTTAATGTACCAAGGATATTTAAAATTTTACCATGCCGACACAAAGGAAACATCACACTCAGTGACATGACTATGGCCCTAGCTAACAGTTAAAAACATAATCTTGACCCAAAGTCTTCAAATGCCTGAAAAGAATCATTTCAGTTCATTTGTACCATACAAATGTCAGAAAAAATGTGAGAAAGAGGGTGACATGCTGTATTTTTCCTCCTATGATCATTATACACAACAAATCTTTTAAATGGTATTTGCATCTGTTTATACCTATAAGATTAAGAGAAACAAAAACAGGTACATGCAATTAATAAATCGACAAATTGTTAATACTCCCTCTACAAATATTTTTGAGAATTTGAACCAAAGAGGAATAACTCTTACAGTATTTCTGACATTCTGTACATCTTAGTAAGTAAATAAGACAGTGTGATAATAATGTCATTACAGTAATAATGTGGTTACATAATACATAAGCCCTACAAGGTCATTCTGCCTGGTATCTGTTGCATTATTTATAATTAAATGTGCCTATGGTCTGGACATCCAAACCTCTTAACATTGTATATATATATTTGAGTATGGTCTGGACATCCAAACCTTGTAACAATATTAACATTGTATTTATTGGAGTACACTCTGTCTCTGGACATCTAAACCTCTTTAACATTGTATTTATTGGAGTACACTCTGTCTTTGGACATCTAAACCTCTTAAACATTGTATTTATTGGAGTACACTCTGTCTCTGGACATCTAAACCTCTTTAACATTGTATTTATTGGAGTACACTCTGTCTCTGGACATCTAAACCTCTTTAACATTGTATTTATTGGAGTATGGTCTGGACATCCAAACCTCATAACATTGTATTTATTGGAGTACACTCTGTCTCTGGACATCTAAACCTCTTTAACATTGTATTTATTGGAGTACACTCTGTCTCTGGACATCTAAACCTCTTTAACATTGTATTTATTGGAGTACACTCTGTCTCTGGACATCTAAACCTCTTTAACATTGTATTTATTGGAGTACGGTCTGGACATCTAAACCTCTTTAACATTGCATTTATTGGAGTATTTCTAGTGTTATAGTCAAGTTTCTTATATATGTCTGTCTTTCAAGTTCAATTTGGAAGTAATGATACCCATGTTTACAGAGGTAATACCAAACAGAATCATTGCCACAAATGTAAAATTGATAAGGAAATTAATGCAGCCCAGAATGGTACCTCCTTAGACAAAATACAATTGTAATACACAAAATGTCAGATATCTCAGAAATGCTGTCAGGGTATCTTTCATATTTGGTGAAACTTAAAGGAGTGGGGTTTTTTTTATCTTTTCAAAGGTGCCTGAGCCTTTTCATTTGGGAATTTTTCATCCCATCTGCATAATGCTTGGGAAAAATTTAGACACATTTTGGGAAAAATCAATAAAATTTTCATTGGGAAGGGTCCTTAAAACAGATAAGATTTAAAGATTAAACAAGCTGTGTTTGTGAAACACTAATGCACCCCGGCAACACCAAACCCCCACTGAACTGATCAAACACCACAGATCAAACTCCTTTCAATAATGAGGTTAAATTAAAACTCCTCCGGCCCTCTAAAGTAGAAACTCCTTCCCAGTTTACCCCTCAAATATTCAGACTCACAAACATGACAGTTACTACATGTATATATGTTCCCTGTAAATATTTCAAGGAGCATAGGGAGAATAAAAATAAAATGCATTGTACATATTTCAAGCTCAATTTATAAACAATAACAAGAAACAGTCAAAGACAGTATCAATGGATTGCAAAGCATAACATTATAGCCACGTAAAATTGAGGTCAAGGTCATCAAAGTTTGTGTCGATTTGGAAGAACTCATCAATGTGTACAAACTGACCAAGTTGGTATGTGGTATGATCAACAGTATGCAGTTTGAAGTTGGAATCATCAAGCTAATTGCAAGTTGCTAATGCCAGACTTATGATAGACAGACAGACTTCACCAATTAATAAACCATACTTGCTTTGCAATCCGGTCCAAAAACATACTGAATCCTTTTTCATTATTTAAAAAAAATTAATTAATTACTATACAGTTCTATATTAAGTAGTAAACCTCTTGATCTTAAAATACAGTATGCATCAACTTTAAGCCGTTTTCTGTCAGCTGGGTTTTTTCTAAATGCCCAACACCAGGATCATCACACAATAAAGTATTATTGGTTGTTGGTTGATCGGTGTTTTACATTACTTTCAACAATACTTCAGTTATATTGCGACGTGGAAGCAGGAGGTTACCAACCTCTTATCTAACTTCTAAGTGGCGCAACCGGGAATCAGACCCAGATCATCTTCGCCGCAAGCCAAGCGCTTAACCACTACACCACTCCTGCCCCTCAATAAAGTAATGGTGTTTATATGTAATTACTACACATCACAACAAGGGACTCTGTAGTACACAGTAGACAACACAGACCTTCCCTAGCTACATTATATACTGGCACACCTTCTCACTAGTGATATAATTACTACCAGTAATAGTGAGGGACTCTGTAGTACACAGTAGACAACACAGACCTTCCCTAGCTACATTATATACTGGCAGACCTTCTCACTAATGATATATCATATTTATACTACTCAGTCTACTGTGATGGTGAAAGGTAATTTTTAATAAAATTTTCATTGCTCTGTACTTCACATGCATACTCCTCCTTACACTTACACTCTATTGCACTTTAGAACAAGTTATAGAATGTAAAGCATTTTATCTTTTGAGTATTGTTAAATGTCACATAAAGGAAAGGATAAAAGTACATGTAAATAAAAATGCTTACAACTGAGCTACAGTTATGGTGGATAGTAAATCTCTATTTATTCACAAACATACTACTGTCAACACTTCAATGCTAATGCAATTCATATAAACTAATAAAATGAAAATGGTTTGTTTATTTATTCTGTGATGCCTCATACATGTAGGGGCTCATTTAACTCAACATCAGCCTAGGGGGCATGGTCTTAAAATTTTGACCTTGGCAATTGAACCATCATGGTACATGTACATGTACTTAATAGGACCACTGAACCTACATAATGTACAGTTTACCGGTACCAATTTTCTGCAAAACAATGATAAAACTTATTAAGTATAAAAAAAAAGGAAAAAAATGTATAAAAATGCAAAGAAATATATTAATATATCATAAACCACTCAGGAGTTGTTTATCTGTCTGTAGATAAAAGTGCTATGAAAAGTGAAACTATCTCAAGAAAAATAACTGTTCTTTCTTTCTGGCAAATCAAGATTTACTAGCTGTGGATATTTTTGAAAACTCTCTTTGACTTGCAGAGGGAAATGCAATGGTTATAATAGTAAGAAGACCAATGTGTCATGAATTTTCAGCTTCTTAGCCTTTATCAAGTTACAATCGTTTTGTAACTTGATAAATGCTAAATAGCCCAAAATTTGTGATAAAGCATTCTTATCATGATTATCATAGAAGACTGACTGATTGATTTTTGTTTAACGTCACACCACAAGTGTTTCACGCATATGGTGACGGCATCTGCCTGATGCAGGGCATACAAAGTTTGACCCTTTGCAACAGACCCACCCAAAGCAGTGAGGGATCTTTAATGTGCCATGCATACCACAACACGGGGCCTCAGTTTTTACTGTCTCATCCAAAAAACAGGACACCGGCATGACCAGAGCGGGACTCGAACCCCAGCCTCCCAATCATGACACGAGCGCAATACGACTACTCCACACCAGCTTTATCATAGAAGATATTTCATTTAACTGTAGTATGATCAAAATGATAATGAAATTATTGATGAGTACAAAAGTGGTATTTATTCAGCAGTTTCAAAATGGTTAAGTATTTGCACTAAGAACGCATCTAGAAATCTATTTAACTGAAAACAGAAATGTTCCTCAATGATCCATTTATTATCTTGTCCTCTACCTTCTCTAACTTGCAAGCTCTACAAGTATTGTGACTCAGAGCACTGTACTATGTGCTATAAGCTACTTGATTTAAATTAAAGTGAATTTTCAGAAAATAACTTCATGTATGAATGAAATTCAGAAAAGAGGCAATACTACTAATCTTAAGAACTCTAAACATAGATGTGACTTATGTGTGTACTTCATGAATGATTGACCACAAAATTCTTTTGATTTACTGGATACCTATCAAAATTAAACAATTATGGGGAAAAAAAACACAAAAAATTTGATTTATACATGTAATTCATTAAAATCTGTATCAAATACCATCTAATTTTACTGCCAGAAGTTGTATTTAAGAGGGAAGGTCATGAGTTTGCATTCCAATATCTGACAGAAAACTGTACCTAAAAAAGGGTACATTGTACTTTTTATTATTTTTGAAGGTGCAATCTCCTTTCCTTGATAAGAATTTATCACCAAACGCAAGATTCCTCTATTTGAAAATTTCAAAATAAATATGCCTACATGTTTTAAAAATAGGTTTCAATCCCAACAAATTTTCAGTGGAGCAATCTAATCACATTGTGGGTTTCAATTTATGAGCCTATTTTATACCCAGTAACTATCACCCAGATCAAGCTATATTAAGAGAAGAGAGTATTTAGAAAAGCATCATTCTCGTCGAATTTCAAGGTAGGTCCAAAACCCTATTCCCCACCCTGGATCCATATATCATACCTTAAATGTTGATTTTTTTTTATGAACTTCTATCTGAAGTGAAGGTATGTTAAATATGATTTATCAAACTGAGCGATACATCATTACATGACAGGAGTACAAAAATCTTCAAGAAAATTTAATGAAGGAGATCTCAGAGATAACATTTCGCATAAAATTATATAATATGTTCATTACCAGTAGAGCTCAAAGTTGGAACAGGAATATTTCCTCTATAATTTATTTAACAATAATAGTGACTACCCATAACTTACAATTATGTGTTATCTTCAACAGGTTGAGAATAACCTCTCATTTGACATGTTTGAGAGACAATCACTCAGATGCATAATAATTTATTTTCAGTCATCAATTTCAAATTCAAATACCAAAAACTAAAATTTTTTGAATTTTGATATAAAATTTAAACAGGCAGATCTTTATAATATACCAAATATATACTTTACAAATGAAGTTAACCTAGTCAACTTACAGTTTTGGAGTTTATAGCTTTAACACTTGTGTGTTTGTAAACTCAAAAATGTTACATTTAAAAGATCAACTTCCTCTGTAAACTATATCCAATCTCTTCCAAAAATGTCACTTTTGAATTTTTTAGTTTGAAGTCAAAATTGAAAAAAAAAATTTATTTTTATTTCTGCTCAATATTTGAAACTGATTTCTGAAAACAGTTGGTTGGTTGGTTGATTGGTGTTTTACATCGCTTTAAACAATCTTTCAGGTTATATCACGACATGGAATCAGGAGGTAACCAACCTCCTAAACGTAGTGGCACAATCCGGGAATCGATCCCATTCTGAAAACAGAGATTGATGCGTATCTGAATGATTCTCTCAAATGAGAGGATGTTCCACAGGAATTCTCACAGGGATTGGTCACATGACCCATAGGTATCTTTGTATTGAAGTAAGGCAGCATACTGCTACACAGATACCTGTGACATGTCAATCAATACACATGCCAAAGGGAGATAAGTCTCTAGATTTATAGTTGCTTTACAAGAAGAATCTTAATTTCTAAATCTCATTATATCAATCTGCAGTCATATCAAATTTAAAGAAGAAAATGGGGTCAATCTTCGTCTAATTCTCGAATGAATTCCAACAAGTTTATGATTGATTGCTTTTTGTTTAACATCACACCACGAATATTTCACGTATATGGTGACGGCATCTGCCTGATGCAGGGCATATAAATTTTTACCTTTGCATTGGACCCACCCAAAGCAGTGAGGGATCTTTAACGTGCCATGCATACCACGACACGGGGCCTCGGTTTTTACTGTCTCATCCGAAAGACAGGACACTGGCATGACTAAAGCGGGAATCAAACTCCGGCCTCCCGATTAGGAGTCCAGCGCGGTACCACTAGGCCACGCCAGCTTTAACAAGTGTATGACTCATATGCCCTCATAGCTCTTGTATTCAAAACATGATACAGCAAAGTTGCATTACAGTCTATGATAATCACTGAGTTTATTACCCTGTAAAAGTTTCGAGGATTATCTTCATTTGGATCTCATTGTGATGTCATGTTCACTTTGATAATTCAGAATCAGATTCCTGTGCTAGGCTGTCAATTCAGAACATGTATGGTTTGGAATTTGGAAATGTAAAAATCAAACTTAAACGTCACATAGAAGGGTATAAACGGTACAATACTGAATCGCACTTAAGTCTTTATTATGCAGTCATGGAAACTGAGCCAAATATTTCGGTACCTACTGTATAGCCCACTCAACTTTCAGCCTTCTTTCAACAGTTCAAGTCTATCTTTAATTGTAGAATTCTGCATAAAATGGAATGCTATGGCATATATTGGACTTAATTTAGTTCAAACTATCTTAAATCATACTATTTGATGCACCATATTAGTTAATAACACCCTAAATTTTACAACTAAGTAAATTCGGTCATGTTTACATTTTGCATGATTGGACTTACACTAAAATCAGCGCCATATTGATGCCGTTCACAGATGCATGATGGGATCATGGATACAACACAAAGTAGGCGGGAAATTCAAAACGCTAATAATCAAACAAACATAATATTTATACATCTGCTATACAGATAGATCTATATTTTCTGGGCAAGCGAGGATATACTTTCCTGACTTGGGTAGGACTTCATCTAATCAAGGACTTATAAACAAGATTGTGGTCTTGTTTATAAGTCCGAAATCTAATCTTCGTTCTTATTGTGGACAGATTAGTCGATTTGAATATCTGCTGGATATTGTGTGATTGCGGTAACTTTCATGCTATCGGCGAGACAAATCACTCAACCATAACGTAATACTGCTCACCCGTGCGCTTTTCAAAAAGTACTCAACCACGTGCTCTACATTGAGTCATTTTCTTCAGAAATAACGTATACTGGTACATAGTGCCTTTATCTATCCTGATTTCAAACTTTGCTTCATTAAAACTAACGCGTAAAATGCCGAGACTGTCTGAGCAACAGAGGTATGCTGTTCTTGGCCTCCTAGACGCCGGCGTTAATCAAGGTATCATCGCAGGACGCTTCAACGTCCATTTGTCTACAATCACGAGACTTGTACGGAAGTATCGGACCACAGGAAGTGTTAAGGATCGTCCTCGAAGTGGTCAGCCACGCGTAACGACAAGACCTCAAGACGTTTTCATAAGGCAACGTCATCTACGTGGCAGGTTTGAGACAGTCATAAGCACGTCAAGAGATGTGATAGGTCGTCACGGTAGGCAAATCCACACCAGGACAGTACGGCGACGATTGAAAGAGCAAGGTTTGCTATGCCGTCGCCCATTGAAAGGCTTGATCCTAACTCCTCGCCACCGAAGAAATCGTCTGACCTGGTCCCGGAACATGCTTGCTATTCGACGTAATTGGCGTGACGTAGTGTTCAGCGACGAATCAAGATTCAATTTGTCCATGGCTGACGGAAGACAACGCATTTAGGGAGCAACCATTTGATTGGGGGGGGGGGGGGGGGGGGGGTTGCAGAAGACTTTGCAAAAAAATGTCCGGCTCAGATTTTGGGGAAAAATAATCCGAAAACAAAATAACAATAAATAAATAAAATAATAATCCGGCTCTGAAATTTGGCCAAAAAAATATATATATACATGTATATATATAGTCATAAAAATCAAATGGTTGCTCCCTTATAGGAGACGCAATGAACGTTTTACCGCAAAATGCATAATGGAACGTGACAAATTTGGCGGTGGTGGCGTCATGTTTTGGGGAGCCATCTATCAACATGTCAAGTCATCACTGGTTATTTTGAGGAAAACTCTTACCGCGAGGCACTACATCGATGACGTTTTACAGCTTGGGCTCCTTTCATTAATTCAACGTCATCAAACTGTCAACAATCCGTTGACGTTTCAACAAGACAACGCACGTCCGCACACGGCTAGAGTCACCTTAAACTTTCTAAATATCCAGGAAATTAATGCAATGGATTTCCCAGCACGTTCACCCGACCTCAATCCTATAGAGTACAAGTGGGACAAGTTAGGGAGACGCTTACGTAAACGTCATCGTCAACCAAGAACTGTGGATGAGTTGGCACGTGCTCTTCAAGAAGAGTGTACTCGTTACTAAACAAATCACATGAAATTTTGGCATGGTATAAATAACTCATCAATAACTCAAAAATCATTTTTTAAAAGAAACGTGTGATAGTATCAATCATATTGTCAAATATAATTCAAATTTTCGAAATAAATCAAGTTTGATGCAATTATTTACCCTTGTTGTTGATTAAACTATAATGATATTAGATAGGCGTTTTTAAAGTCCCTGAGTATATATAAAAGCCGATGTGGCCTAATGGATAAGGTGCTCGGCTTCTGATCGAGAGGTTCCTGGTTCGACTCCCGCCCTGGGCACACCGGTGTTCTGTCTTTCAGATGAGACAGTAAAAACCGAGGTCCCGTGTCACGGTAGGCGTGGCACGTAATTCCCTCACTGCTTCGGATGGATCCGTTGCAAAGGTCTAAAGTATGCAATGCATCAGGCAGATGCCGTCACCATATACGTGAAATAATCATGGAGTGACGTGAAACAATAATATATATATATATATAAAGCACAAATAGAATCAGTGAAACACCTGGGAGTACTATGGACCTTGGATCTCCGAAGAAATACCTGTAGAAAATAAAGACAAATTAGACAAACATATAAAGCACAAAGACACTACCAGTTAACAAGGCACCCTATATTTCACTTATATTCGTTCCCCGTCTGGGACTCGAACCCACGACCTATGGTACCGAATCACCTAGCCGTCATGCATCCGACCCTCTAACCGACTGAGCTACCCGAGCTCCACAAAATGGAGCTTTAATAGCCAATCATTAGCTAATCGCATGCATGACAACACGGCCGCGGAAAGTGAAGGAATTTACCCGACGTAAACGCAGGCGGATCCCCTGAGAGGATACATCACTGAAAGAGAAATAAACATATAAAGCACAAATAGAATCAGTGAAACACCTGGGAGTACTATGGACCTTGGATCTCCGAAGAAATACCTGTAGAAAATAAAGACAAATTAGACAAACATATAAAGCACAAAGACACTACAGTTAACAAGGCACCCTATATTTCACTTATATTCGTTCCCCGTCTGGGACTCGAACCCACGACCTATAGTACCGAATCACCTAGCCGTCATGCATCCGACCCTCTAACCGACTGAGCTACCCGAGCTCCACAAAATGGAGCTTTAATAGCCAATCATTAGCTAATCGCATGCATGACAACACGGCCGCGGAAAGTGAAGGAATTTACCCGACGTAAACGCAGGCGGATCCCCTGAGAGGATACATCACTGAAAGAGAAATAAACATATAAAGCACAAATAGAATCAGTGAAACACCTGGGAGTACTATGGACCTTGGATCTCCGAAGAAATACCTGTAGAAAATAAAGACAAATTAGACAAACATATAAAGCACAAAGACACTACAGTTAACAAGGCACCCTATATTTCACTTATATTCGTTCCCCGTCTGGGATATATATATATATATATATATTGTTTGGTTCCGCACCATGTAGAGTACCCTATCAAGTATGTATACCGGGATTCTTGCGTCAGCTATATATACATGTATATTAGTTTAGAGAACATATGAACGTCACAGATTACAATATTTTTATAAGAGTTATTCTTCGCTGCACGTAGGTATATATGTCTTCATGGTTTTGGTCTTAATCAAGAATCAACATTCTGTCAATGTTACTATTTGTTTTTATAGTAGATATCCGATATGATTTTAAATCAACTTATCTTTAAAGACAGATCATGTACATTATAATTAATCTTGTCTATTAAACCGATAACCAATTTAATTGTAGTACGATGCGACAGATCCCGTGTTTTGTCTATATCGTTGGTAAGTATTGTATTTACAACACGGGTCGTTTGAGTATTATGGCCTGATTTGAAGTCAATATCGTAACTGACCAAGCATTTGATTAAAAAGTACTCATGATATAGGCATACAATATGTAATATAATTACGTTTTTAGCCGTTAACCAAGTCTTTATTCATGTGTCTGAGATATTACAAACTACTGCAAGATCAATCTGATTAAAACCATATCTTTATTCCGCTTCTCTATTTGTTCCATTGCGTATACGCAATGGAACAAATAGTGAAGCGAATAAAGATATGGTTTTAATCAGATTGCTGCAAGATGAATGTATAATTGTTGGTTTGTTGACACACAGGTTTTCCAAGATTTTTTTTTATTTGGCGATTTATATCAGGTCTTTTTCGACCTGGATTGTCCATAAGCAAAGTTCTTTGCATATCTTTTATTCTCAAAGTTACACAAAATTGCATACTGGTAGTGTACCAATTACCGGCTAAGACCAGTTACCGGCTACTACGTTATTTCGGCTTTTGAAACGTGAATTTTTGAGATTTTTTTCACGTGATTGTCTGCAATACATAGGATACTAATTATTACATATAAAAATTTCATCAGTTCACGTTTTGAATACCCTTAATAACGCAGTAGCCGGTAACTGGTCTTCGCCGGCGACTGGTCCTTCGCCAGTATGTTTTATGTATTATAATTATATCTGTGTACGTATATTTTGTAACGGGCTTCGCACATGCTATTTGCGTGGTTATCATTATTACTTTTCGTTATATAGTACGAGTGTGACTGGTGACATAAATAAAGCAAAAACACCTTTTGAGGCTAAAATCTGGTAAATTGGGTTCAAATCTTACCTTTAAAAATATCAAATGCTTATGCATTTGGTCAGCATTAGTGCATTCAAAACGACAATACGTATGGAAGGGCTTTGCTTTAAGATTTGTATTTGCTCAATCTTTTTCAACTGAAGAATGAAATTTATTATTTTCAAAGTAAATCCATTTGGAATGAGTATGATAAATTATCATAAATAGGAATGTAGGCCAATACATTGAAGTATCTTATTACCGTACGTCACTAGCATGGCCGTCATCCGTTATTGTAGTTGTCATTTTCAATTCTTTTTTCTTATGTTTGAGAGAATTTATACGATTCTTGGGGACAAGAGATGCAATTTTGTTAAATTTTTTAATTTTTAGATATTTATAGTGCTTTCTCCTGTTGTACTAATACTGCAACAAGTTACATGTATATTTGAGTAACTGAATATCGCAAATAAAATAACAAACATTCCAGCCCTTCTATTAGAGCATGACCAAAAAAGTAACATATTTGTCGTGAAATATGTGACAACGAGGCTGTTCCATACTGTTATCATAGTAACTGTCACATGAATGGAGAATGGAGTGTGCGTATTTTGCGTCCGTTCCTAACATAATGAGCGGAAACTGCTAATTCTAAGAGATTTTCTAAGTCCAAAGGGGAATAACTATGACAAAAATTATTGAACAATAACCAAGTTTGAACTTGACCTAGATATCCTTGAGATGTATCTGTATACCAAATATATCAATTAAATATCTTTATTGGTTCCAGAGATTATGTGCGGAAACTGTAAATGGACCGACCGACGGAGGGACCGACCGACAGCAGCAAACGCAATATGCCCCTCCTTCTTCGAAGGGGGACAGAACAAAAGTAGTATTCCTATTAATCAACACCGATATAATTATAGGTATATAACGGTTTTTGTAAGATGTTCTCATATTTTACATGAACCACTTCACTCGAGACCAAGTTACACAAAGGGGTGCCATCCTCGTAAAAGAAAACAAAAAGCATGCGGACAATTTTCAAAAGTATAAAAAGCCGGCGTGGCCTAGTGGTATCGCGCTGGACTCCTGATCGGGAGGCCGGGGTTCGAGTCCCGCTCTGGTCATGCCGGTGTCCCGTCTTTCGGATGAGACAGTAAAACCGAGGCCCCGTGTCGTGGTATGCATGGCACGTTAAAGATCCCTCACTGCTTCGGGTGTGTCCGTTGTAAAGGTCAAAATTTGTATGCCCCGCATCAGGCAGATGCCGTCACCAAATACGTGAATATTCGTGGTGTGACGTTAAACAAAAATCAATCAATCAATTAATCAATCAATCAATCAAAAGTATGAAACCACTTGTGTAGCGATGAAGCGAAAATTGTAAATGATATGAAAAGAAAGATGGTATTATACTGTAGTTAGGTAAACATCCTGAATACGGTTGCTCGTGATCATCCTACAGGTGATTACTGGAAGGTAATGAAGTCACGGAAAGGAGAAAAAAAAAACTAGAATAAAAGATAAAACCTTATAATTAAAAAAGGATTATCTAAATGAGATAATCATAATATTAAATGACATAAATACATTTATCATAAAATACATTTTATCATAAATCCGAATACAACATTAATTTTGACAATATTGGATATTTGAATGCCCTCAAAATATCATTAATTGTGACAATATTGGATACTCGAATGTCCTCTATATAGCCGATAATAGATTTATCTTCTTGGTGAGAATGAAGAAAATATATTTCGTATAACGTTATTTCCATTGCATTGTTGATTTTATCATTTCGAACATCACCTTAGGGTCAGATTTCGTTACTATAGTAACATTGGCTTCCTTTTTGAGCGAGCTGTTCCAGTCAATGACCATCATCCCCCGGGTAAAATCTCCCTTCAGTTCCACGGAGGCATACACAAGTTTTGACTCTAGAACTATGTGTTCTGGGTTAAATAATGCCGCCATGGCATACTCGTCACACGGGATATAGTCCGACCAAGTCTTGATCACTTTTTCTTCCATTGTTTTGAAAAATCGACCAATTCGTGTATCTATCTGTCGTAGACTTGTGTACATTTCCTGTTTAGAAATTTACATGTGAAATATTAGATGAACGTATATTTATGAAAGTAAACAAATAATTCTAACAATTTGTGGAATTTTGAAATTGACATGTGTAGAACTTGGCAATTAAAATCTTGTCACTTTATTTTGAAGAAATTACTCTTTATCAAATTTTAAGAATTTTTTTCCTAAAATCTGCATTTTTTATTATCCTAATGAAAAGCGCTATGACGTCTATGCATCACCTTCGATAAGATTTAAAGAACAAAAATCAACATATAAAACTATTTTTTCAGACATTAATTTAGTTCTAGGGTTGACCTTACACAATCATTTATGTATGAAACAAAATTTCAATAAATAATGACAACAGAAATTGTGAAAATGAAATACATTAGAGAGTACTACCTTCCAGAATCAATATGTGAATTTTATACTGGTAATAAATCGCTCTTCAGGTATATATGTTTTATAGATATCATCAACACTAAGTCGAAATTGCTGCTGGTGGACCATCTGTTCCCGGGCCTATCACCAACCTAACCCATCCTTTTTTCGTGCTTCATTAGTGATGCAAATTATATACATCACCATTTACTGAGATTCTATAAAAACTATGGAATTATCTATTTCGTGCATATCTCTGTCCTTGAATAGTTTTTGGTAATTTTGGCATAACTATGTTGCTCTACATATATTCTGGACATTCACATTTCAGCCTCGACGAAAGGGAATATAAGTACCCCACCAAGAACATCGCACTACTTGCCCAGGAGAAAGTATTGTCGTAACACGTATCCATGCCGACCAGAGTTATCGGACATTGGAGCTGATTAAGGACGATGTAGGCTGCTTCAGGGTCGCAGTAAAAGTTGAACTCTGCACACAGTGATGCTGAATTACCTTTGCCTGTAAATCGAAAAAATAAAGCTCTAAGTGTATGTCTTGTACTAGAAACTAAGTATCTACTATGATGGTATAGTTATTTCTCTCTCTCTCTCTCTCTCTCTCTCTCTCTCTCTCAGTACAATTTTGATGGTCACCTACCGTAATAATTACCACCCATGATATAGCATTGCTTAAGACGAGATCCGAATTTAGCATCTCTCCGGATCACTTCGGCAATGTTCGTCAGTGGTCCGATTGCTATCAATGTCAAATCACCTGTGGTCAAATATATCAAAAAAATATTTCATAATATTATAGTATAGCAAGATAATATGATGATTACAGTAAGAATACGAAAGTCGTGTTAGAATTGATAAAAAGCATGCGCGGATCCAGAGGAGTGGACTGATTGATTGATTGATTTGTTTTACGTCACGCCACGATTATTTCACATATATAGTGACGGCATCTGCCTGATGCATTGCATACAAATTTTGACCTTTGCAACGGACCCACCCGAAGCAGTGAGGGACCTTTTACGTGCCACGCTTACCGTGACACGGGACGTCGGTTTTGACTGTCTCATCCGAAAGACAAAACACCGGTGTGCCCAGGGCAGGAGTCGAACCCGGGACCTCTCGATCACGAGCCGAGCACCCTATCCACTAGGCCACACCGGCCTCAGAGGAGTGGACCGGAGGTCTGGACCCACCCCGAGATTCGGCAAAAATACTTTTCTTGTTATTTTTCGATGTGAAATAACGAATTTACATACAAAACATAGGTGGATCCTCTCTCGGAAATTTCATTGGGGGTGGACCCCATCTCGACAAAATTTCTGGATCCGCGCCTGAATAGATTCCCGTCCTTATTATTGCATTATGGAGGTAGAAATACTGTTCAAAAGGACAGCGACTCGTAAATGGTGTTAATTAAATAATTAATTCAGATATCTGTTATAGGTTGATATCCATCTTGAAAGAAGGAAAGTCATATCATTCTCTTCAATGTCAATAACTGCTCTCATAATGGTATTATATGTGTTTGTATTCATTGGTTACATAAATACGTACAAAAGAAATTTAAAAAAAGACAATGGCAAAATGAAAGCTCTGCATTTACAGGACGATCTATTATGACTTCGGGATAGGATTTAAACAATTCTCTTCTTTATATACGTGATATACATACTTAAAGCTGGCCTCTCAACATAAAAAGCCGAGGTGTTTCGAAATTTTTTTTTTTACGGGAGCGAAGACGACGTAGTTCAACCTCACTCCCGTATGTTTTATGAATATTAAATGAACGTCTGATCCAAATGCTCGAACAGAGCTCTCGCCCACAGTGTAGAAGAAACAGGCGGAGTCATGCAACCGTGACATTTGATCGAAGACGCGACAAAGGCAACATGGGGTCGCAAACAGAAATAAATGTAATTATCTTTATATATTTCTTTTTTTAGTTTCTTCATTTTTTGAAGTAACATACATAAATAATACAAAGTCAGTTATAATAATAGATCAATAATATCAACAATAGATTTTGCCACGAAAATACCACCTATCCAACCGTGCGTAACGTAAATAAACAAATTTTAAAGTTGAACGAACAAATAATATTGCATGTACTTGTTATTTAGATATTGTAATATGACCAGGTATGACATGTATTATTATGTACAATAGTATTGTGTGTTCAGTTGCACTTGTAACGAACCCACCCTCTCCATGCAAATGTAAAAGGGCAAATGAGATATAGGTAATTTGAAAACTTACGATATTCATGTAATACTATCCTCTCTCCAAATTACCAGAGCCAGATTCCAGTATCCCACATTTGGAAAGCATAATATTATTTATACAAGTATACTTTACTGTAAACAAATAACATCTGTTTACACATCCGTTTGTTGATACATCTTTTGGAGTGTTCGAATAAGTAACATACAAACAGGAAATGGTATTCATTGAAGACGAAATCTTCAAAATAATACACAAGATTCTGTTTACGACCCTACACAGTGTGTGCATACTGAATAATGTTATTTGTAAAGTATGAGTTTCATTGAACATACACATCAGGGGTGAATGAACCGATTTTTAAAGAAAAAGGGAGGAGTCACCGATCTAAAGTGTAATGTGGTAATTGTGCAACCATGAAAAGGATCTGTCTCTCGTTTTGTCAGTAAAGAATTTTATTACATAAGGGATGTGTGTGCAAGGGGGTGTAGTTCCTATCATCTTCACCAGCTATACCTCGATTTGGAAAGGGGTGGAGGGGTATTTTTACAGTATTGCCCCAGCCCTTTCATTACTTATTGCCACACTATAAGATATACTGGACAAAGCATTGCAGTCTAAATTGTCAAAGAAGAAAAAATCTGCGCCAGGCATAAAGGTTCCAACCCCAAAAACTTGTGTATGAAAAATTCCGAAACAGTAGGGTTGGGTTTTCCGTCCCAAGACCCCCCCCCCCCTCTTCTGGCGTCTGGATTCACAAAGCTTTTGTTTTGTTTTAATTCATTTTATTTCAAGTAAAACAATAAAAGCACGGAAACAGAAAACTGTAACAACATTCTATCGAAAGTTTTCAGGCGCTGCGGAATTACGGAAGTACATACAGACGGACGGAACGACCGAACGCTTTTCGCACAAGATCTCTTAAACAGGTGGAAAAAGCGGGGGGGGGGGGGTGTTAAGAAAAAGAAAAAAAATGTTTAAAAATCACATATTAATTCGAATTAATTACAATGCTGTTCGTTTATAAGTATTCGATTTCACATGGATCCTCATTCATAATATTATACAAAGCCCTGTGGAACTTCCTACTCATCCACCACTGCTACCCCACTCTCCCAAAAAAGGAAAGAATAGATGAAAGAACATATGTTGTTTGAAGAAAAAACAGCTTTTTTCTTCTCTCCATCATTTCTGTCTCTTAAATGTGAAAATACTTATAATCGAACACTCTGAATTCAAGAAAGTGTCCGTGGGAATGCTGTGTACTAATTCCGAATTTCATTTTATTTTTGAGCTGAAGTGGGAAAGAGAAGAAATGAAGGAAGGGGTAGGATGCAGAAAGAAGTGTAAATTTGATGGCAGTGAACTTGGGCGAATGCCACCTGATAGAATATGGAAGAAGGGTTTAAAGGATTAGGCGAAAAGCTGCGTCTCCTAAACACTGGTGGATCATGTTATGAAATGTAATAACATGTGCATTTTTACATTATACATGTATACTTGCATCCGTATTGTATAATACCAATCAAAAATGAGATAATAGACACATAACTAAATTTTCGTAAAGGAATTAGATAAAAATGTAAATAATTTAAGACATTACTAAATAATATTGATAATATATGTACTTAACACATACAACCCCATATAACATAATTTGCGTCAGATATACTGAACATAGACATTGCCAAATAACATTGGTGTTATATTTGCTTAACATGGACATTCCAATATTAAATTGGTGTTATATATACTAAACATGGACAATATCATTTAACATTGGTTTTATATATACTAAACAAGGACAATACCACAGGGCTTTCGGCTCGTTGGTCCCCCTCCTCAATTATACCAATATAAAACGTATAATTGAGGGGGGGGGGGGCAACGAGCCGAATGCCCTGTGGACAATACCATATAACATTTGCTTTATATACACTTAACATGGACGCTCCCATGCAACATTGGTGTTATATATATGGACAATTCCATATAACATTGGTGTTATATATACTTAACATGGACAATTTAATATAACACTGGTGTTATACATACATAGCAAAGATAACTCCTGCTAAAAAGTGAATGATTTGATATAAAATCAATCGATGTGAGAAATACCACATTTTAATCTACAAATATTATGCCAAAATGATCACATAACAAAGGAATATTTTCTACTTTAGGTACCTTCATGTTCCTTTGATAACCGCTCCAATGCATCTATTGCCGATTCTGTTCTTATCAAGTTCACATCCACGGCTTCTGGGTTGGGCATGTCACCAAATCCATCCGATCCATGGACATTCCCACTGGGCTTCACGTCGCCCAGTAGAGGTGTCTTGCTTCCAACATGTATTGGAATCTTATATCAAAATCATAGAAATCATAATAGTGTGACTTGATAATAAGAAACCGTACAAGGAAAGGAAAGATATCTTATTTAACTACAAGTATATAACAGTGGTTACACCAGGATATGTCATAACTGAAGAAAGCCGATATACGTCATAATTTAACAGAAATATTTACAGAGCAACTATAACGTTCATACAAGTGTGAGGTAGGGGACTGATGTGGACATTAAAGATACTCACTTATTGAAATGTACATATACGAAGCCCACTGACAAGGACAGTGTATTGACGTGTACAATGACAATGCCCACTTAGAGTAGGGCAGGTGATTTGCGTGTACAATGACAATGCCCACTTAGAGAAGGACAGGTGATTGGCGTGTACAATGACAATGCCCACTTAGAGAAGGACAGGTGATTGGCGTGTACAATGACAATGCCCACTTAGAGAAGGACAGGTGATTGGCGTGTACAATGACAATGCCCACTTAGAGAAGAACAGTGTATTGGCGTGTACAATGACAATGCCCACTTAGAGAAGGACAGGTTATTGGCGTGTACAATGACAATGCCCACTTAGAGAAGGACAGGTGATTGGCGTGTACAATGACAATGCCCACTTAGAGAAGGACAGTGTATTGGCGTGTACAATGGCAATGCCCACTTAGAGTAGGACAGGTGATTGGCGTGTACAATGACAATGCCCACTTACACGTGGGACACTTGATTGACGTGTACAATCAGGATGCCCACTTACACGTAGGGAATTTGATTGACGTGTACAATCAGGATGCCCACTTACACGTAGGGAATTTGATTGACGTGTACAATCAGGATGCCCACTTACACGTGGGACACTTGATTGACGTGTACAATCAGGATGCCCACTTACACGTGGGACACTTGATTGACGTGTACAATCAGGATGCCCACTTACACGTAGGGAATTTGATTGACGTGTACAATCAGGATGCCCACTTACACGTAGGGAATTTGATTGACGTGTACAATCAGGATGCCCACTTACACGTAGGGAATTTGATTGAGGTGCTTATCACATATTGGGTAGTATATTGACGTGAACAATCACAGTGCCCACTTACATGTAGAACAGTCAACTAACTTGTACAATTACTTGGTGTGTTTACCGGTTTTCGAACCCTATTTTCTAAATCAATCACACATTAAGAACTACGCATCAGTAGTGAATTGCCAACATCAATATTTGTATAGTCATTGTATTTCGCACCGAATAAACGACTGTTTCGATATTGTTTACACCAACTACCCTCCATACCTTTTTCCCTCAGACATTACCATACTTTTGTTATCTGTACTTAGAGAAGGAAGTATTACCTCAAGATTTTCTGTTGTGTGTAGCAGTCTTAGCAGATTAATAGCTCCTTGTGCAGGGTCTACATTTCCATGAACGGTTGTAAAACCCAGTATCTCCACTTCCGGTGACGCCAACGCCATGCATATTGCCTGGGCGTCATCTGTACCGGCGTCAGTGTCAATGACAAGTTTGTGTTTCTTGGGTCTTACCGACATTTTATAGGTGTTTACCCAGATAAGGAAGTGTGTACAATGATTTGAACTGGATTAGACAACTCTCTCTTACACAGTTTCTACATATTCATTAGAACAACATACCGTAACACTCCCCACCCCCTTTTATCTGCGTCAAAATTGTGGTCACTGTGTGTTTTGTGTCGAATGCTAATTTCAATAAACACAATAAACACAAGTCTGTGAAGAATGATCGTGATGCATGGTTTAAGGAAAATATCGTTTACATAAATAGAAAACAAACATTTACATTTTATCTGATCAAATACAGACAATATTCATTTAAGCGAATCATTATCTTAAATTTTCATGAAATGTAAGTTTTGTTTGATCTATCCACAGGCGAAATCCGAACTCAGTACAAGAGAGGGCACCAGCGAGCCAAAAGCCGAATCCGAATCCGGGACAAAACAGGATACCGCGCCGACTAGCAACTGGCGGGACTCGAACCGGGGACAAAACATGACACCGGCGAGCCACTGGCGGGACTCGAATTCCGGGACAAAACATGACACCGGCGAGCCACTGGCGGGACTCGAATTCCCGAGATAACCGGCGAGCAACTGGCGTGGCTGGAACCTGGGACAACACAGGACACAGATAAGCCACTGGCTGGAGCCGAACCCGGGACTTGAGATGGCAACGGCGAACAACTTTCGGGACATGAACATGGGAAAGACAGGACACCAGCAAAAAGTGGCGTGATTCAAACCCAGGAAAAAACAGGATACCATCAGGCCACTGGCGAAATTCGGGCCTGGAACAACAAAAGGTCAACGTCGAGCCACAGGTGGGACTCGAACACGGGACAAAACAGGACACCGACGAGCAAACGAAACATTGTTGAGCTCGTAAACGATTTCAGGGATTCGTGAATGTCCACTGTGGTACATAGTCGTAGGTACCATAGTCATGTGACACTTACTTTCGTATTTCATTTTAAAGAATCAGAGACATAGACTACTTTCAAAAAGTAGCTGAATGTAGTCTATGTCTCTGAAAGAATATATCAAATAATTGTTGGATGAGGCTGTGTGGTCATGTTTAGAGTATTCTCAAAATGTAGAAAACACATCATGGATGAAAGATGTACAAAGTATTTTGGATGAACGTAGTTTTGTAATATTCATAGAATTATCGTGGTACAATACACTTAGAGGAACTTCAGAAACTTTTTACTATGAAAAACAAAGAGCAGGTAACTCCTGACTAACAATTCCACTTAAATTTAAGATAAAAGTTTTATGATAATAGTTTCATTATTTAATTAGTTGTAAAGATATTGAGACAACTAATTATAGAAGACCACTTCCCAGATATGTCAAAACGCAAATGCACTTGGATTTGATGGTTTGTTTAATAGAAAAATTTTATTTACCAAACCAAATCAAATCTGTCGTTTGCATGTATTCATTATTTTACCGGATATTGGGAGTTTTGTATCCACTTACGCTCAGTAATTTTAACAATCATTTGCAAATGGTGTAAGACATAAGTAAATATTCTACTGCACATTTACTTGTCATTTACTTCTATGTACATTGTACACTTACATATCAAGATTATTAAATATTTTTCAGTTTTCATTATTTTCAGTCAAACGCTTTAACTTCACCGACATGGTTTTTCATCCAATAGTCTTCGGCTAACTAAGCCTTCTCTGATCGGTATGCTCAAATAAAATCTAACTGATCAAATCTATAGGATCTGTCATTAGAGAAGGTCATAATACAAATATAGTTTGTATGTGTGTGTGTGTATGTGTGTGAGAGAGGGTAGGTGTGTGTGTATGTGAGAGAGAGAGAGTGGTGTGTAAGTGTGTGTGTGTATGTGTGTTTGAGAGTGTGTGTAGGTGTGTGCACGTTTGTGTGTGTGTGTGAGAGAGAGAGAGAGGAACCTCCTAATAACAACAATATCAACAGTTTTGTGCTTTGAATGTTTATTTGCATCAAAGAATCATGCCACTTTTAATAAATGTTTATAAGCGTCTATTTGAACCTGGAAAATACAGCATGACTTAAAATGTAATTACATGAGTGAGTTTAAAGCTATTGCACATTTCGTAACATTATTCATGATATTTTCCTCGAACTCCCTTACTAACGACATCAAATTATGCACTGCTTTAAAAACATTCATATATATTATATATTATAAGTTTGGCATTTCCCTTAAAGATTAATAAGAATGCATTCAACACAGCACATGCGGCATCAATTCTATTTGTATATTTTGGAAACAAGTAAGTTTGATTTCCCGGTAAGTCCCATGTATAATTGTATAAAACATCTATCTTCCAACAATATTCAATTCAAACAATCGATGCAAATCATGAAAAATTGTATGCTGTTGTGGTATTTTGCATAGCTCTGTTGTACGTACTTTGTATAATAAAATCCGGCGTGGCCTAGTGGTATCGCGTCGGACTCCTGATCGGGAGGCCGGGGTTCGAGTCCCGCTCTGGTCATGCCGGTGTCATGTCTTTCGGATGAGACAGTAAAAACCGAGGCCCCGTGTCGTGGCATGCATGGCACGTTAAAGATCCCTCACTGCTTCGGGTGGGTCTGTTGCAAAGGTCAAAATTTGTATGCCCCACATCAGGCAGATGCCGTAACCATATACGTGAAATATTCGTGGTGTGACGTAAAGCAAAAATCAATCAATGTAATAAAATCAGAATCGTTTGTTCAAATGTTTCAATACAAGAGCTGGCCACACTGCAGACAAATGAAGCAAGAGTATGTCGAACACACACACCAAACAAAAAAAAAAAAGATATTGTAAGTCAGAAGATATCAAATTTAACATATAATTACAAAGACATAATCCATACCTACTATTATAAACGTTTATTATAGGTATAGTATGGATTATACATAAAACATTGCAATTTTCTGTCGACTACTAGATAAATGTCAGGTGGCAGAAAATAGGTAGATAAAGGGTGTTTTTGTTGCTTTTTAAAGTTATTCATTTGAATAAACGATAAACCATAGTATTATGAATACGTGTCGTAAGGAAACGGTTAAACTAAAAAGAAATGTAAGTTTTCAATGACAGCGGGTTGTCCAATTTTGATTTTTTATATGAGTTTTTATGAAAAGAATACTTATTCAACAAACTGTATGTATTACACGAAGAACACACATTGAAGTACACGTATAGTAACTCATTTCATTATGATCTTGTGCTGGATTATAACGATG